>SZWC01017472.1:4934-42153 GCA_023375785.1 Penium margaritaceum | reverse complement strand
TCTCTCGTCTCTCATCTCTCGTCTCTCGTCTCTCGTCTCTCGTCTCTCGTCGCTCGTCTCTCGCCTCTCGTCTCTCGTCTCTCGTCTCTCGTCTCTCGTCTCTCGTCTCTCGTCTCTCGTCTCTCGTCTCTCGTCTCTCGTCTCTCGTCTCTCGACGACTCCTATCGACTCATCATTTCTTTTTCATGCGTTACTCGTCATGTGGGAGTCCCAGTCCAATGGGCCTGCTCTCTCGGAAAATGGGGCTGCCACTTTTCTTTCTTCGACTCTTCACCCAATTTCCGTGTCCCAGTTGCAGAAGGTTTTTCTGTAGGACTGGTTGCTCACTCCAATGCTTCCCAGCACCAAACCTACCATCATGCACAACCCACCGCACGGTCTGCGCATGCGGATGCAGAACTTCAAGCGCGATTTGCCGTCGGTCACGCGGGTGGAGGTGCTGCCCAACTGCGGCCATTTGCCTCACCTCGAACGTCCAGCCCAGCTGTCCAAGATAGTTGCCGACTTCGTCAAGGGCCTTGCTGATGTCAGCAGCACTGTAGGTGCAGAGGAACAGGCAGAGGCTGCTGTGGTAGCAGGCAGTGGCAGTAGCCTTTGAACCTGAGCAGGTTGGGGTAAAGATGAGTCAACAGCATTTTGCCACGAGGATGAGTAGTCATTTTGCCCCAAAGAGAAGTCAAACTGCATTTTGCCACAAGAGGATAAGCCAATGGCAATTTGCCATCTGGATGAGCCGCCAGTGGCCTACCAAAAGGAAAATTGTTTTTTACTTAGCGACATGTCTTCATGTATGAGGACATCACCCATTTTTCTTGAAAACTGGTAGACTTGGATTCCTGGTCAGCGGGGTCAGTTGTTGTAGGAACAGACTCATATGGGGGCTAAGGTGCGATGGGGGTGTGAAGTGTGTGTGGACGAGTACTCATAGGAGCTGGATGTTGCTACGTCCTTACTGTGATCTCTCGGTTCAAATCTGTTGCCTTGTAGATCCCTCAGGAGGCAGAGAGTAAAGTAGGCTGGGGAACGGACGCGAGTCCGGCAGCTGGCGAGGAGCCTCTGGATACACTCACGTCGTCACTACTCCCCTCTTGGAGAGCTCATATCTGGCCTCGAAGACAGTGCACTATTGTGCCTGCTTGTCTGTGAACTGCAATACCTTGATGACCTGGTTGAGTCTCGCTTGTCAGATTGTGTTAGTTTAGACAGGCACTGGTTAGGTCGAAATTCAGGTTCTGGGCGGATTGTGATATGGGACTCCGCCCATGAGATTTTTTAGCGAGCGCCGATGAAATCTCTCTCGTCGGCCGACGGGTGGACTCCATTAGCGAGTTCCACCTCGTAGGTCACTCACTCCACGTTTCTGACGTGTACTCCTTGCACACTCATCCGTTTTGGACGAGGTCAGTTGCCTTCTGACCAGAGTGTGTTGCTCCACATAGCAGTGCAAGGAAAGGACGAGGGGTTTCTGTTTTGGTATCAGAGCGGACGAGCCAAAGCTCGTTGCGTCTCGCATGAGACATGGAAAGATCCTAGGAGGGCAGATCTGCCGTTGCGCGAGTCAGCAATGGCAACAGCAGCAGCGACAACAGTCGCGAAGCAGCAGCGTGCAGCGACGTGAGGCAGTAGCAAGTAGCGACACCTGCAAGCAGAGGCCGCATTTGCTCCGCTGTAGTGCCCAAGCTGCAGAACCCTTGCCTACGGCCGTGCGGAGCAGCGCCAGCAACGACAGCCGAAACAGGAATGCTAGGCAGCAGGTTGGGGCAGTAGCGTTGTTGATACAGCGTGCACGCTCCCACGCTAGTTGCTTAAGTCTGCTGCCCCCTCAGTCTGCTGCTATAGAGACTAAGTATGGAAGCTCTGTGTTTGTTACTCAGAAGTGTGCGTGCCACTGTTGGCGCCAGAAAGCAACTGGAAACTGAAAGTAACTGATTAACAATGAAGAATGAGCAACAATGGGAGACCCCTCCAAGTTCTAGCTCCCCCCTCAATAGTGTAAAACTTGTTACTCAGCTAACCAGCCAATGAGAAAATAGTCTTAGACTTATTTTCTGGCAGGCAGAGTTTTCTCGGTGAGCCCTGCCAGACGCCCGACAGCCCAAAACCCGGGGGTCGTCCGTTTTGCCTGAAAACTAGACCATACCATAATACCAACGAAGCGAACGCAGTCCTGTGGTCAGAATCAGCTAGAAAAATAGCAGCAAAGAGTTCTGGCTGCCCAAACCCAGCCAGTGCCTACGACAGTCAGTAATGCGAGACAAGGCCACACAACAGGAGATATGGACCCTAGGCACAGCATGACGCTGCAGACGCAATGCCACTATCAAGCACAGCACTGGGTGCATGCAGACAGCATCTGTAGTGGCAGTGACCGCCGGTGGCCCGACCGCTGAGGAGGCCTGCCGATGGAGCTGAGCGCATCGCCAGAGGGAGGAGGCTCCAGCGAACGGTGAGTGGGCCTTAGCGCGCGTCGGCTCCACCGAGCGACCCTCCAGCAGCGTCGAGTCTCCCCGTCAGTCATCTGCACGCCGATGTACACAAGCCGGGAGGACACAACAGAGTACAATGAGAGCTGCACGAAAACCAACACTCCCCCATGACTCACATGCGTAGTGCACATGTGCGGGCAGAGACACAGTCAACGACCACACTCCCCCAGGCGACACAAAACCGCAAGGAGGGATAGAGAGAGCCCCTCATGGACGCAAGCCGACCGAACTCATAGCTTTCTTGAACAAGTCGCGCTTTAGTGCCTTGGTTAAGAAGTCAGCCAACCGCCGTGCTGTCTCAACCCACACAATGCTGACGCTGTCGTTATGCAACAACGAGCGCACATAGTGATACTCAACGTTGATGCGCTTTGTGCGTGTGTGATGCACGCCGTCGTTGTCGGTGATGGCCAAGGCACTCTCATTGTCACAATGCAACGTGATGGATGCGACAGACTGACGCAACTCGGACAACAGACGACGCAACCACACACTCTCACACGCGCCTGAGCCAAAGGCCACGTACTCTGCCTCAGAAGTGCTGCGTGCAATGCACCCCTGCTTGCCACTGCGCTAGGACACAGCTGTGCTGCCGACCAGAAAGATCCAACCCATGTGACTCTTTCCATCTGGGCTGCCGGCCCAGTCACTGTCGGTGTAGCCCACCGCGACGACGGACGGCTGGCGGCGAAACATGAGACCTTGCCGAGGAGTCGAGAGGACATAGCGCAATACTCGGATCGCGGCCTCAAAGTGGAGGTGACGCGGCTCGTGAGAGAACTGGGCCAGGAGGTTGACGGCGAACGCGATTTCTGGGCGCGTCGTCGTTGCCAGGAACATCAGTGACCCGATGACCCGCAGATATGTGGTCACGCCAACTAGCTCCCCCACAATAGCTGGGTCAGGACTCTTTAGCTTTACCTAGCCATCAGGTGACATGGGCGAAGATGCGCTTGACACGAGGGACAGGTCCTTGGCCAAGCGAGTGGACAGGGTCTGCACATAAGCAGCCTGGTGGACGTGCATGATGCTCTGGGAGCGATCATGCTCGAGCTCCATGCCCAGGAAGACTCGGGCAGACCCGAGATCCTTCAACTGGTAGGCGGCATGCAGCAAGTCCTTGACACGCTGGATGGCAGCCGTGTCTGGCGTCGCAATGAGGAGAACGTCGACGTAGATGAGAAGTGCAGCGAAGGTCTGACCTTGCGGACTGACAAACAGTGCAGGGTCAGCGGTGCTGCGTTGGAGGACACCACGGAGGAGCGTGCTGCTGATCTCCTGGTTCCAGCACCGAGGCAACTGCTTCAGGCCATAGAGGGCCTTCCGCAACCGCCAAACTCTCCCAGTGCCGTCGTCGAAGCCTGGGGGCTGCACCATGTAGAGCTCCGTACCCTCCAGTGAGCCGTGGAGGAATGTGTTACTCACGTCCATCTCATGCAGCATTGACCCATGCTGGGCAACCAGGCTGAAGAGTGCCTGACTTGTGGAGAACCGGTCGACTGGGGCAAAGATCTGGTCGTAATCAACCCCAGGGATCTGGGCAAACCGTTGGCTGTTAGGCGGGCCTTGTACTTGTCCAACGACCCGTCAGGGTTCCACTTGCGCTGAAAGACCCACTTCGCACCAATGGCCTTCCGACCCGGAGGGAGATCGACGAGGTTATACACGTGGTGTTGCTGGATGGCAGCGAGCTTGTTGGCGTAGGCAGCATCCCAATCTGCGGCCTCAGGAGAGGCTCAAGCCTCACTGAGGGTGGCTAGGTCCTCCGGGCGTGCTGTGGAGCGGACTGAGAGAGCGTGTGCATCACGAGCTCCAAGTGGGATGCGTGCGAGTGCAGCCACGACAGCGTGCCGATGCTCATGGTGAAGCATGACGGAGCCTAGATGAAGGTCTGCAATGATGGCCGAAGTGGTCAGGCCGAGAGCCTTGGTGCCACGGTCCCTACTCACGACCATGGGAGTGGAGGAGACACGTGGGGCCACACGGGGTCGAGGCGCCGCGGGACGCGGTGCGACGGTCTGTGCGCTCCCTGTCGGCCTGGGTCGGAGGCTGCCGCCTGGGCCATGTGTGTAGCCCAGTAGGGCAGGAGATTGAACTCAGTCCAACGGGCCAACGGAGGCGGCTAGGGCCACTGGTCTGGAGGGGCCAGCGGACGCGACAGGCGCTGCTGGCCCGGAGGGGCCAGCGGACGCGACTGGGACTGCTGGCCCGGAGGGACCAGTGGAAGCGACTGGTGTTGCTGGTCAGGAGGGACCAGCGGACGAGACATGCGCTGCAGGCCCGGGGGGGCCAGCGGACGCGACTGGGACTGCTGGCCAAGAGGGGCTAGCGGACGTGATTGGGGCTGTCAGTCCGAAGGGACCAACGGATGCGACTGGGGCTGCCGGTCCGGAGGGACCAGCGGACGCGACTGGGACTGCTGGCCCGGAGGGTCCGGCGGACGCGACAGGCGCTGCTAGCCCGGAGGGGCCAGCGGATGCGACTGGGGCAGCTGACTCGGAGGGGTCAGCGGACGCGACTGGGACTGCTGGCCTGGAGGGTCCGGCGGACGCGACAGGCGCTGCTGGTCCGGAGGGTTAGCGGACGCGACTGGGGCTACTAGCCCGAGGGGGCCAGAGGACGTGACAGGCGCTACCGGCTCAAAGGGACTGAGTGATGTGTCACCCGGAAGCGACAGGACGGAGGACAAACTCACCAATCCCCCTTGCAACGACAAGGATACGGACGAACCGGAGCGGACGAGGTCGCGAGGAAACAGGTCCTCCAAGAAGAGAGTATCGCGGGACTCGACGATGTAGTGCCGGGATGAGACCCAGAAGCGCCAGGCCTTGGACTGATGAGAGACACTGAGGAAGGTACAGGGACGTCCGCGAGGGGCGAGCTTACCGCCCTGCTGCGGGGCGGGGAGCCAGACAATGACCACGCAGCCCCAGATGCGAGCCGGATGGAGGTCAGCGCGTTGACCGCACCAATGCTGATACGACGTAGACTGGCGGGGAAGGGGACGGTGGGGAACCCAGTTCCAGACCCATGTCATGTAGGCCATGGCTTCAAAGTAGAATCCATCGGAGAGCCAAGACTCAGCCCTCATGGTACGGACGGCGTTTACCATGGTACCGTTCCACTGCTCAGAGACGCCGTTCGGGGCGGGCGTGTAAAGTGCGGACGTCTCATGGTGGATACCGCGAGAGGCGATAAAAGTGGTGGTCTCACCCATGTACTCACCACCACGATTAGATTGAGAGCGGCAAAGAGGCCGACCACACTCGCGCTCTACCAGAACAAGCCAGTCCTGAATGATGCGGGCGACATCGCTCTTCTGCCAAAGGCAGAAGATCCAGCGGTAGCGAGAGTAGTCGTCCGTGAGGGTGAGGACATAGCGACCATGCTCGCCGACGGACTCGGTGGGGAGAGGGCCCATGACGTCAGAATGGACCAATTCAAGAGGGGCAGACGCACGGGAGGAGGATAGAGGATAGGTGGAGCGGTGCATCTTGCCCTGAGCGTAATCAATGTACTCTGTGGGGCATGGGAGAGGGAAAGTCTCCCGGTCAAGACCCTTGGCCGACTGAGTGAGGAGCATGCCATCTACGGCAGCAGAGTGGACGTGGCAAAGGCGGCGGTGCAAGAGGCTGGTGTGCTACGGAGAGAGTGTGTTGGTGAAAAACACATGGCCTGTGGCGGTCCACGGGGAAGGGAAGGAGGGGGAGGAGGACAGACAAGGAGAATGCCACAAGTTGCCACGGGCGGTGGCGTGCACGATGACAAGACCGGACAGACGCAACCACAGAGTGCCAACACCACGCGAGTGCACAACGTCCATGCTCATGTGGTCAAGGGCAATCACGGACAGTAGGTTGAGCTCAAGACCGGGGACGAAGAGGACATCGGTCAGAAAAACATCACCGGCAGGACCATGGAAACGAACGACGTCGACGCCGCGGACAGGTAGCACCTGTCCGGAGCCCATCCGGACACCGGAGACATCCCCAACAGGAACGAGCATACTGAAGGCCTTGCAAGAGGCCGTCATGTGATGCGTGGCCCAGGAGTCGATGATCCAGGTCTCGGCAGGGTCCTGGACCGGAGTCGCCAGGTCGCTAATGGTCGCATGGCAGCAAGCGAGAGACGCGGACGCGGTGGAAGGGGGCACGAACCGAGACTGCCAATCATCTAGCCACACGACGTCATCCGAGAAGGGGGTAGAGGAGACTACGGAGGACGAAGGGACAGACGAGGAAGCAAGGCACGACCGCAGCGCAGTCTCAGTCAGGCAAGGTAGGGCAGGGGAGCAGGAGGTGACGCAAGTCGCACTTCCCTGGGGGGAAGGGCGAGGCAGGCCGAGCTGGAGCGCAATGAACTGCTCTAGTTGACGCTCACGGGATGACGGTCCGGGTGTGTAGACCGAGTGCGGGGTGACGGCACTGGAGCCCGGGTAGAAGGAGGACTGCGCTGATGAGGGGAACGGAGGCGCCGACGACTGCGGATGGTGCTGTTGCGGAGCTGGCATCTGCAGGACTGGTGAAGCCATGGGAGTGGTGGAACTGCTGGATGGGGCCGAGGCGTCAGGACTGGCAACAGGGGCAACGGCAGAGGCAAGACGGCGCTCCCGCTGGTGATGCATGGTGGCGATGACGCGCGCCTTGTCTGTCGGCAGAGGGCACGTGTACCATCCGTGCCCGGGTTGGCCACAGTTGTGGCAGACCGAGCCACCACTGTTGGTCCCGGTCTACGGCTGCTACTGCTGCTGTTGTTGCTGACCCTTGCCCTTCTTGCTCCAACGCTTCTTCTTCCCGGTGATGAGGAGCTGGCGGAGGTGGCTGCGGCGGGGGAGGCGACGGCCACGGCAGCGACGGCAGGGGAGGCGAGGGCCTCCGTGCGCTGGAGATGGAACTCCAGACAAGCTTCCTCGATCCGGAGGAAGAGCTTGTATGCCCAAGGCATGAGGGTGCCCTGGACCGCCATGGTGGAGAGGACGTCCTGAGGGTAGTGAATGAAGACCTCTGCGTACGCAACGGTGGCATCGCACTTGATGGTGAGGAGCGCGGCCAGCGGGGGTGGGGCAGAGGTACCGAGGCGACAAAGGATGTCCTCCGCCCGCTGCCAGTAGGCGGTGACTGTCTCGGTCTCCCCCATGTGCAGGGAGTTGAACTCCCGCAGCAGACGGCTGGTCTCAACGTCCCTAGACAGGCGATGGGGCCGAGTGAGGATGTGCCACGCGGCTGCAGGGTCCGGGGTGGCACCAGTGGTGAAGTCGCCGAGGAAAGGTTCCAGGGCCAGGCGGGAAGCCGGAGGTGCGTCTGGCACTAGGGCACGTAAGGCGCGACCAGCGTCATACAATTGGTCGGCCTAGGTAGGGTCATAGGGAAGGGTGTAATACGCCCACAGGCCCTCACCCTGCACCCACATCTGGAAGCTGAGCTCCCAGCTGTGGAACTGCTCCACGGCCTGAAGTGGCGGGGGCGGTGTCTCAAAGTCCTGCCTGCGGCCAGCACCCAAGGTGGGGCCAAGGACGCAGTTCACCGTCTGCCGGTGGCGATGAGTCCGCTGTTGTGCCAGGTAATGCGTAGCAGTGGACAGAGCAGGGCTGGCATGCCTGAGAGGGATGTATGGTGGCAGTAGGCTGGTGGCAGACTGGGAGGCTAACGGCTGCAACGCTACAAGCTGCTACGTCAAGGCGACAAGCTGTTGCTGAAGAGCAGCCAAGGGGTGAGGGTTGCCGCCAACGATGCCAGAGGGCTGCTGCTGCTAGTGCTGCTGCTGCTGCTACCGCTGCTGTTGCTGCTACTACTGCAACTGTTGTAGAAAAGGGGGGCTAGGGGTCCCCCCCCCCAACAGAGGAGGATCTCTCTTCAGAGGGGCTATTAGTCATGGTGGTTAAAGGTGCCTCTCTTCCCCTTTGCTTTTTTTTCTGCTGATGTCAGCAGTGACGTTAGCTGAGGATGGCTGATGTCAGCAGAGGCTACTACGGTATGTGTAATGCTCCTGTTTTCTCCCTTGTTTGTTTCCCTTTTTGTGTTGATGACGTCAGCAGTGATGTTAGTAGTGACGTCAGTAGATGGCCGCTGACATTAGCAACGGTAGATGTAGCTGCTGTTGTGGGGCAGCAACCGCTGTTGCTGCCATTGCTGCTACTACTGCTACTGCCGCTACCATTGCTATTGTTGCTTCTGCCGCTACTGCTGCTGCTATTTGTCTTGCTGTTGCTGCTACTGTTGCTGCTATCACTGCTCCTACTGATGCCGCTGTTGTTGCTGTTGTGGCTGCAACTACGGCTGCTACTGCTGTTGTGGCTGGTGCTGCTACTGCTACTGCTGCTGTTGCGGCTACGGCTGTTGCTGCTGCCTCGGCTGCTACTACAGCTGCTGTTGCTGCTGCGGGTGCGTGGGAGGTCCCTTTGTTTTTTTCTTCTCCTTTTTTTTCTCTTGCTCGTCGCTTCGAGCTCGCTGCTCGCTGCGAGCGACGAGCTGCAAGCAGCGAGCTTGTTGCCAGCTGCTCGATGCTTGTTGCTCGCTGCAAGCAGCGAGCTCGCAGCCAGCAGCTTGCTGCTCGCAGCGAGCAGCGGGCTGCGGGCAGCTGCAGCTGCTGCTGTTGCGGCTGTCGCTGCAGCCGCTACTGCTGGTGCTGCTGCGAGCTGCTATGAGCTACTGCTGTTGTCGGCTGCTGCTCGCTGCTGCTGCCGGCTGCTGCTCGCTACTGCTGCGGGCTGTTGCTGCTCCGAGCTCCTGCGAGCTGCTGCTGTTCTCGGCTGCTCCTCGCTGCCGCTGTTGCTGCTGCCGGCTGCTATTGCTACTGCGAGCTGCCGCTTGCTGCTCCTTCTGCCAGCTACTACTATGTGCTGCTGCTGCTGGCCGCTGCTGCCACTGCTTGCTGCCGCGGCAAGCTACTGCTGCTGCTACTTCTCGCTACTGTTGTCAGTCACACCTGGAGGACGGCACCGCGTGCGTCGTCCCCGGCAAGCGCCTGACGTGGCCAGCCGCTCACCTCCTCGTGTCAATCGTGGGGGTCAGTGCTTCCAGAAAAAATCCGGCAGCATTTCCCCTGGCCCAGTGGCCATGGGAAAAATTCTGATGCCGCCACGAGGCGGGTGAATGCTGCCGGAAAAAATTCGGCAGCATTTTCCCTACATTGGTGCATATGAGGGTGCACCGGCGTTGTCTGGCACCTGTACGTCAGTCTTCTCCTGCTAATGCTACGCTCTGGCTCTGATACCAAAACAAGAATGCTAGGCAGCAGGTTGGGCCAGTAGCGTTGTTGATGCAGCGTGCGGGCTTCTACGCTAGTCGCTTAAGTCTGCCCCCCCCTCAGTCTGCTGCTCTAGAGACTAAGTCTGGAAGCTCTAGGTTTGTTACTCAAAAGTGTGCGCGCCAGTGTTAGTGCTAGAAAGCAGCTGGAAACTGAAAATAACTTATTAGCAATGAAGAATGAGCAAAAATAGGAGACCCCTCCAAGTTCTAGCTCCCTCCCACTAGTGTAGAACTTCTTACTCAGCTAACCAGCCAATCAGGAAATAGTCCTAGACCTATTTTCTGGCAGGCAGGGTTTTCTCGGTGAGCCCTGCCAGACGCCCGATAGCCCAAAACCTGGGCGTCGTCCGTTTTGCCTGAAAACTGGACCATACCATAATACCAACGCTGCGAACGCAGTCATGCGATCAGAATCAGCTAGAAAAGTAGCAGCAAACAGTTATGGCTGCCCGAACCCAGGTAGTGCCTACGACAGTCAATGATGCCAAACAGGGCCACACAGCAGGAGACATTGAACCTAGGCACAGCATGACGCTGCAGGCGCAATGCCACTATCAAGCACAGCACTGGGTGCATGCAAAAAGCATCTGCAGTGGTAGTGACCGCCGGCGGCCCGACCGCTGAGGAGGCCTGCCGATGGAGCTGAGCGCATCGCCAGAGGGAGGAGGCTCCAGCGAACGGTGAGTGGGCCTCAGCGCGCGTCGGCTCCACTGTGCGACCCTCCAATAGAGTCGAGTCTCGCCGTCAGTCATCTGCACACCGATGTACACAAGCCGGGAGGATCCAACAGAGTACAATGAGAGATACAAGAAATCCAACAAGCAGCGTGCAGCAGCGTGCAGCTGCAACAGTCAACGGCAGCAACCGTCGTCTAAGGCAATAGCGACGGCCGCTTAGCCGCAACCGCAGTAGCGCGTGGCAGCCAGAGTGGCACAGCCGTAGTACCGCCAGTAGCTGCGCGAAGGAGCAACTGCAGCTGCAAAGGCGTGCAACAGGGTGCAACAGAAGAAGCGGCAGCAGCAGAGTGGCGGCAGCAGCAGCCATTGGGTCCCCTCTGGTCTACCCTTCCCCCTTCTGGCTGGGTTTCCCTCTCTCCCTGGGTTGGGTGGTGGTGGTTCGGGTACACAAACTACCTCACGGCCTCTTCCTCATTTCCCACACCCACTGGGGTGGGGCAAACGCTGCTGAAATTGTTTTGGCAGTGTCGGGGGGGGAGGGGGAGGTCCATCGACCACCTTTAGGCTAAAACAGGCCTCATCATGTTTCCCACGCCCACTGTGGCAGGGGAAACGCTGCCAAAATTATTCGGCAGCGTGGGAGAGATTCATAAACGAAGGCCTTCACATGGCAAAGAGGCCCCATCTCACAATCCACGCCCTCTCGGGCGAGGTGAACGCTGCCGAAAATCGTTTTGGCAGTGTTCACCACTCAATGGCAGTGTCAGCACAAGTGGTGCACACTTGCGCTACCCCAACACAAGGCCCAAGGACGCACCCATCGGAGTCGGCAATGTCGGCTTTGCTATGGACGCGAGGATTTCCACCTCCAGTGTGAGTGGCAGCACTCCGGGTGCGACGCGGGACAAGTTCCGGTCTAGCCCTGGCTCATTGGCGCGCGGTCTACGCGAGCTGCGTGAGCAACAGGCCCAGCAGGCTAAACAGACAGCCAAGCAGATGACCAATTTATTCAAGCTATTTCAGGACGCACTCCAGCCATAGCAGCAACAGCAACAGCATCAGTAGCAGCAACAGCTGCTGCAACAGCAGGAGCGACGGCACAAGTTGCTCAGTGATGCCCTACGCAAGGGCAAGATGACAGTCGAGAGTGCGGTTGTAGCCGACGTTGATGCAGCGTTCGGAGCGTTTGATTCCAATCCGTCCGACAACCTTCTACAATCGAACAAAGACGCTAGTGAAGAGGAAGGCATGCTACGCCTACGAATCGCACAGTTGAACCCGCTCAGCACGCCAAGCAATACCAATCGGCAAAGCAGGCCCAAGCAACCAGCCCAAGGTTACTACAGACCCAGTGTCCTTAGAGGACCAATTACTTCACATGAGTCTAGTGTAGAGGGAGGACCTCCCATCTCCGTCACCAAAACAAGCTGTCTATAGAGTTCTGCCGACAACAAGGCCACCGAAGTGGTTTGAGACCGAACCCCCGACTTAGCGGCAAGAGGATAGCTATAGCACTTGGGAGCCACAGTTTCGTATGTAGGCGATCAGTGAGGGGGTGTATCCGTACTACACCATCCAGTACTAGATCGCAGACCCCCATCAGACGGCTACCGCCGCCCGCGCCGAGTACGGTCTCTTAAAAGCAATCCCCTAGGAGTACACCCTCATCTTTGAACCTTTCTTAGGAGATCCCCGCAGCAGTGTTGGAGCTGACCCACACGGCGACTGGGAGCTGGCAATTACTCTTTTCGAGGGCGCGACCATGGCAACGACATCACAGCAGCTAACAGACCTCATCTCCCTGCGCTAGGGTGGACACGAGACACCAGCCGACTATGGGCGGCGTGCCATGAGGCTCTACAGGGCCCTGGGGAAGCACGGGTCGGGCCAACTCATGGCGTTCAACACCATCAGAATCGGCATTGGGTGTGAGTACGCCAAGGCCTTCGACAATTTCTGCCCGAGCAGCCTTCAGGAGATGGCCCACAGAGGTTTTCTCCTGTCATGGGCGACGCAGCACTTCTTACACGTGGCAGGAGTTGGAGCAGCAAATGACGTCCGCCATGGTGCATCCACCGCAGCCGTCACGGCTGTCCATGCATCGTGCGCTTTCTCCCCGTCATCACAGTCGACAAAAAAAATCGCAAAAACAGTTGGTTTAGCTACAGCAGTCCAAGGGAAGAAGGCACAAAACAACAGCAAGGGTGCCAACGAGGGAAAGGAACACGTTGCTTCAAAGCCGGCTAGGGAGAGTCAACGGGAGGGTTACAACTACAAAGGAGCGTACCGTTATAGAGAGTGCAAGCTCCCCAAGAACTAGACAAAGATTGCGCAAGGTCTACACCGGGCGTTCAAGCAACGTGAGCACACCTCCGCACACACCACAGTAGCAACTAACACGTAGTCTTCACCGTCAGCTCATGCAGCCGTAGCCAACACCACCGACCTGCCACCTCTGGAGCAGCAGTTTGCGACCCAAGCCCGCGATATCACCGAGCTCCACCAGCTTCTCCGGCTCGCCACTCAGGTAGGTGTGACTGCATTGACTGAGCCGAGGGGTCCCACGGTTGGGTCTGTCGAGTCCGTGGTGTACAGTCGAGATGGTGGCGGTGGGGCACGGTGCGTTGTTGAGTCTGTGGAGTCATTCGTCGTGCGTGATGATACTGGTCTGACCGCCGTCTTTACAGCAGTGTGGTCAGATCACAAGATCTGTTTTGGCTTGATGAGTCGCAAACACCTGTCGTCAATGTAGCTCAGCAATCGTCTGCTGAGCCACCTCTGTCCACTGTCTACACTGTTAGCACTTTTTCATTCACGTCGCACGAGCGTGTGATGGATGCCACTTGGATCCTAGATTCGGATGCCACCCACCACATGACATGTTGCCGCTCTAACTTTGTGGTGCTTTAACCTGTCGGCTCTGTGAAGTCTGTGCGTACGGCAGTTGGGCATGAGGTTCCTGTTGAGGGTGAAGGTGTGGTGCAATTCCACGGACCGTCTGGACCGCTCTACATATCAAACATGCTATTTGTGCCTGGTCTAGAACTCAGCTTGCTGTCTGGACGTGCCTGCACACAGATGGGTCTCAGTGTCACATTCACAAGTGAGGACGCCACTGTCTCCGTTTGTGCTACTGCTGAAGTGGTACTCTGTGGCAAGGCAGTAGGGGACTTGTATCACATCTCTGGCTGTCCCATGTCCACCAACACCACAGCACCATCCACTGCACGAGTGTTCGCCACAAGCACGATGTCGCCTGAGCATTAGTATCTACTACGTAGACGCTTATGTCATGTCCACTTAGATGTTGTAGATCGTCTGATTCGCACCCAACCTGCGCTCGGTCTTGAAGCAGTGTCCTTTGAGGCGCCGCCCAAGACCGATTGCCTACAGTGTGTGCAAGGAAAAATGCACCGCGTCACATACCCTCTATCTGACTCACGGGCTCTCAAGCCCCTGGAGTTGGTTCACTCTTATCTCCTTGGATCCCTCTCGGTCGAGTTCCTGGATGACAAAGGGCGATACGTCCTGACGATCACAGACGATTTCACTTGCATGCGGTGGTTCTTTAGTTTGCGTCTAAAAAGCGATACGGCATTAGTTGTTCGCTCGTGGCTCCTTATGGCTGAACGCCAGTCCAGCCATACCCTCCAGACCTTCCGCTCAGACTGAGGTGGTGAGTGCATGGGAGATCTTGACCCGCTACTTTGCCGTAGTGGGAGTGTTTCACAACCTCTCCGCCCCAGCCACCCCAAAGCACAACGGCATGTCAGAGCGTTGGAACCGCACCATGGAGGATGCGGTTCGCTCCATACGGGTAGACAGTAGCATGCCTGAAGAATTTGCCTTCGAGGGCATGGTCTAAATGAAATGGGTGTGGAACAGGATTCCTCACGGCCCCCTCCCGAATACACACACCCCATACCAACTGTGGTCTTACATCATGCCGACCTACGGCTCGCGCGTGTGTGGGGGTCCCTTGCCTGTGTCTGGTCTGTACCAGAATAGCAAGGGTCCAAGTTTTCCCCTAGAGGCCGCATCTGTGTGTTCCTAGGCGTGGCCTCACGCTCTGACCTGGCGGTTCTGGGATCCCAATCGTCGACGCATTGTCGAATGTCCAATGCCCTATTTTTTTAGCGTCTCTCCTTCCAAGACCTGCCCGCTGGTGGCACTCCGCAGGCGCATACCCCTGGATGTGGCACGATTCCGCACGCAGGGGGGGAATGAGGTGAACGATGACACTGCCCCCGTCACACTCGGCGCTACTGGTCCCTCCCACCCACCCGCGTGCACGCCAACGTAGTCTCCATCGCCCACATTGACTGCGCCACCTGTCCTGCCTACATCCACCGTTCCTCTTGCATCCCCTTCGATGCAAGAGCATGTGTCACCGGTTGCACCACCAATGCTGACCGTGTCCCCAGCACCTGTGTCATCAGCAGAGTCACCGATGTCGTCTGCACCCCCTACGTAGCCTGCGTTACCAGTCAGGTCAGGTGTACCATCCCCGTCTTCCGTCTGCCCAGTTGACAGACCGGGTTCACCTGACACGTCACAAGTCGTGTCTGTTTCTGATGAGTGTCCACCACCCGTCCAAGCTGCATCGTCACCAGAGCCATACCGACGAGGTGAGGGCGACGTCTGCGCCCGCGTCCTACTCGCAGCGTGCGCAGTAGGGACCCCGGCGAAAGGGCCTTGGGCCTCAGCGCACAGGGGCTCACTGAAGAGCACATTGGCTGCGACACAGGCCTCGCTCTTCTTACTCAAGAGCGCCGAATTTCTGCCGACTCCGCATAGTCCACTGCCACCGTTGGCCCTTTGTCTCGGGCCTATGCCTTGGCCACGCGCAGTGGAGGTACTGCGGCCCCTGACCCTAGTGTGGTGGGAGTGATGCCAGACCCCAGCACACTGTGTCAGGCTGTGGCTGGGCCAGATGCGGCACTCTGGCGCGTAGCATGCGAGGCTGAGCTGGCGTCTATCAATGATCATGGGGTCTACGAGCTTGTAGACCTGCCACCCGGACGCAATGTCGTTCAGGCCAAGTGGGTCTTGCGAAAAAAGCTCAAGCCAGAAAACACAGTTGATCGCTACAATGCAAGACTGATTGCAAAAGGATTCTCTCAGGTGGAAGGGATTGATTTTACTAAGACCTTCGCACCAGTTGGTCGCACGACCACAGCTCTGGGTCTCCTGTCCCAGGTGGCCCAGCACAACTGGGAACTACACCAAATGGCCGTAAACAACGTGTTCCTACATGGAAAGGTGGAAGAAGATATCTACATGGTCTAACCCCCAGGGTTCAAGGACGGCACCGGCCATGTGTACCGGCTGTGGAAAGTGATGTACAGCTTGAAGCAGTCGTCTCATGCTGGAACAAGGAGATCATCGAGCGGGCTATGTCCAGAGTGTAGAGCACCCATCACTTTTCCTCTCCCAGACCACTGTCCCCTTCTCAGCCATCCTGGTCTACGTTGAAGATCTTCTGATCGCCTTGCCTGATGTGAAGGTTGTCGGAGCAGCCAAGGGCGTGCTACAATCGACATACAAGATGAAAGACCTGGGAGAGGCCACAGTGTTCCTGGGGATGCAGGTTGTCCGTGATGGTGCTCGACGGGTGCTCCTAGTCCATCAGGGGCGATACGCCCTCTCTATGGGGGAGCGCTTTGCCGAGATGCTCACCGGCATGCGTACGACGTCAACCCCGATCACCTAAGACGGACAAGACGCCCTGAAGGAGGAGGTGAGGTTCAGGTCATGTGGGTCGGCACCGAATCACAGCGTGCTGATTTTCTGACAAAGGCCATTCGCCATACGAAGTTTCTAGCGGCCGCACTCTCTGTGCGGTTGCATCCTGCCTGTCCTGTGGACTGAACTCTGTCCTTGAGCTACATTCATTGCTGTTTTTCATCACTGTTCTTGTGGTGTTTCTCGCACCAGTGCTGCTACGTGTGTGAATCTGTTTGCCGTGTGGTCATGGGGGAGTGTTGTTGTGTCCTTACTGTGACCTCTCGGCTCACGTACGTTGCCTTGCAGATCCCTGAGGAGGCAGAGAGTGTGGGAGACTGGGGGAGCAGACGCAAGTCCAACAACTGGCGACCAGCCTCTGGATACACTCACGTCGTCACTACTCCCCTCTTGGAGAGCTCACATCTGGCCTCAAGACAATCCACTGTTGTGCCTGCTTGTTTATGAACTGCAATACCTTCATGACCTGGTTTAGTCTTGCTTGTGAGATTGTGTTAGTTTAGACAGGCACTGGTTAGGCCAAAACTCAGGTTGTGGGTAGATTGTGAAATGGGACGGATTCGCCCTTCAGATTTTTTAGCGAGCGCCGGCGAGCTCTCTCTCGCCGGCCGACGGGTGGACTTGACTAGAGAGTTCCACCTCGTGGGTTACTCACTCTCCTCTCCACGTGTCTGACGTGTACTCCTTGCACACTCGTCCGTTTTGGACGAGGTCAGATGCGTTTTGACCACAATGTAGTGCTCCACACATCAGTGTAAGAGAAGAATGACAAGGGGTTTCTGTTCTGGAAACTCTGGACACCGACGGACAAGGAGCGATGTCATGCACCGGCTCAAAATCTCCCTTGTGCAGCGGTGGCAACATTCCTAGAAGGGTGTCGGAGCGAACAAAAGGGAGGTTCCTCGAGAGAAGGCCCTTGAAGAACACAAAGTCACATGACTCGATGATGCACTTCCAGATAGGGTCCCGAATCCGCCAAGCCTTTGATTGGCAAGATACCCCAAGAAAGATGCGGAGGCGGTCACGAGAAGTCTAACTTCCGTCCCGTTGGTCCTCAAGAAGCCAGACATAGGCGACAACCCTAGACGTGCGCAAGACAAAGATCTGCATGCTGCCCACACCAATGCTGGTAGGGAGTGACAGGGCAAAGCAAGGGACCGTGGAGGACTCTATTCCAGACTGTGATCATGTACGACATGGCCTCCATGACTTTCTAGGAAAAAACAAACTCAATGTGCACGGTGCGCACTGGGTCAGTCATGGTGCGGTTCCAGCAGGCAAGGCAATGCCTGTATACCTCTGCCTTATCCATGAGCACCCTCTGATGTATAGCACAGGATTCAATGATCTAGGTACCATCAGGGTCACGCAACGATGTGATCACGTTGCACTGAGCAACCTGACAAGACGTGGACAGTTGACAATAGACCAAGGAATTGGATGCAAAGCGAGCCTATGCAACATCATCCATGACAAGAATAGGAATACAATAGGATTCCATTGAAGGGCCACCACATAGCACAGTCACAATCTAAGTATTTTTCCTGACCTTTTGACTGACGGCCATTAAACCTATACTTGTTGGTTTGTGTGGCTTCCACCCATCACAACCGAAGCCGATGGATTACCCATATACCCCACATTGGTGGTATAGGGTACATGAGAGCATGACGACACGACGAGCCTCTCGATTGTCCCGATGCTTCTCCAACACCTACGACACCGCCGACGAGACGCGACCGATGCGTTCCGGCAACCTGGTTGGCTTGTCGGGAGCTAGGAGAGTTTTCTCGGTGGGTTGAGACCTGCGCACCCGGTGAACTATACCGGTGCGACAAGGAGACCCGATGTCTATAGTAGTGCTTCCGATGTTCGGAAAGCCATTTGTGATGTCTCGATGCTGATTTTGAGTGTTTCTAACACTGCACGTATCTTGTCGGTGGTCGAGACCTGGGCACTCGGAGAGCTATTCCGGTGCCTCGAGGAGACCACCTGTAGTTCACGTGGTATATGTAGTGTGCTCTCCTTGCTAACTCGTTTGGGCTCAGCGGGAGTGATGGGGCCCGGTGCAGCTAGCTGCTGGTGCCCCTACATAAGTTCGCTAGGGGCTCATTTGTTAACTATCCTCGTTCTTTCAAGTTATGCGATCCAAACCTAGCCAAATTCTTGTTGTTTTACAATACACTCACACTCAGAGCTCATGTTCCTATTTTCATGGGCCCGCATGCACTATTTAATTCCAACTTGGTGTCAAACCATAGGGGACGTGTGAGCAACAGAAGCAGTAGCAGTGGGCGGAATGCAGAAAGAATGCCTCACGTGGCGCTACATCGGCAATAGCGTGAGGGAGCACGAAGTGACTGCATGTGAACGCCACAGTGGCGGTGAGTAGCACACAGTAGCAGTAGTGGTTGTGGTAGCAGTAGTAGTAGCACCACTAGACACAGTAGTAGTAGCAGCAACAGCAGCTACTGTGCCGCGCAACAGGAATAGTGGCCGTAGAGTAGCCACTCACAACAACAATAGTGGCGAGGCAACAGCAGCAACAACGGCGGACGGTAACATTCACAATAGCTGAACCTACGGTTGCAACAGTAGCATTGGGAGCTGTTGTATCGGGTAGCAGCAGCAGCAGCAACAACGGCGGCCCACAGCAGTAGCAGCAGCAGCGGTGGTAGCAGCAAGCAACAGCACCACCAGTGGCAGTGCACAGCAGCAAGCAACGGCAATAATAGTAGCGTACAGCAGCAGCAATAGTGGCGGCAGTAACAAGTAGTAGCAGCAGCATCAGCAAGCAGTAGTAGCAATAGCGGCGGGAGCAAAAAGCAGCAACAGTAGCAGCAAGCAACAACAAGAGTAGTAGTAGTAAGCAGCAGTAGCAATGGTGACTGCTATCCTAACAACCACCGCAGGAGCGGGAGCAGCCACCACCGCAACAGCTGCGTCCACAGCTATAGCCACTACTGAAGCCACCTGCATCCCCGAAGGGCCCCCTCTCCCTTCTCTTGCGAGGGCCCCTTGAGGGCCACGTGGGGCCCCCTCGAAGGGCCCTCGGGAGGGGCTCATTAGCCCCTTGGTCCCGACGGCCCCGTCGGCCCCGTCGGCCGACCGACGGAGGGGACAACGGCAAGAGAGGGATGGACCCCCCTCCCCCCCTCCGTCAGTCTCCCTTCTGCCACCCGCTCGCTCGCACATGGTGCGAGTGAGCAAGCAAGCGAGCTTGACCGGCCGGACAAGCCAAACACCCCCCCCACCGTTTTTTTAACTTTCTCACTTGCCCCAACTCCAAAGGGCAATCGAGACAAGGGGGGCGAGAAGAAAAATGTTGATAGGTGCAATCAAAAACGTTGAGAGGCCGAACAAAAACAATAGGGTGAGAGGACAAGAAGGGAAAAAAAGAGAGGCAAAAGAAATTGTACAACTACTACCGCCATAGCAGCAACAGCTTGCGTAGTAGCAATAGCAGTGGCGGGCAGAATTGGAACTACATAGTGAGGGGCAATTGCAGTAGCGTTTGTATTCTTGCCTTCCCAGTCAAAAGAGCACTGTCGTCGGCGGAGAATTCCATTTTGAGACGTGTCATGCACCGACGTCTCGCCAGGGCCTTTGGACTAGACCCCGTACCTCATTCCGTCAGGTTGACGGCGTTTTCGCGTCTGTCTATCTCCGAGGGTAGGGTCATCTAGCACTTGGAGCAGTAGGTGCACTTGCATCCGTCGCACCTTTTATTCTTTGAGCAGTTTTCACTCCATTAGTGGCAGCAGCACCAATAGCCGCAGCTCGTCATAATCCCTTCTCCAACTGTGTTGTGGTAGTGCAGCTCGTCCCGTTTTCTCACACTTGCTGACCCGCTACCGTGACCTACAAGAGTGATGGTACCTACCAGTATCCTACTCTCCCATGGCTTGGTGTTTACCACCGGGAGCAGGTCCCCTCGGCACCTATCCAGTGTCAAGAGCACAAGATGAGTGCGTAGTCATGGCAGCATGCGTCCTGTGCATTCGCGTGCTACTATAGTGGTGATGGACGTCATGATTGGCGTCCATGATCGACGCGCCCTCGTGGCTGGCATGCACCTTGGCTCTGGCCTCGTCCGAGCATGCGTCCTCCACAGCATGCGGATCTGCCAGCGTTGGTAGATCCCCTAGCTCAACCTCTTGCGACTATGTTCGCTAAGATCCACGGCCTGAGGCAGATGGTGCAACAGCTTTGTGACCTCATCATTACCAAACTTGGTTCTGCTACTAGTTCGTCGATGGCCTCCTTGATCTCCTCTCATTCATCTTCTCCTCCTTTCTCATCCAATTGTCTCTATCAAGCTCCACCTGCGGTGTTTCCTAGTCTACCAACATCCTTTCGATCCTCCACTCTTTTTCTACCAGGAGGCCTCCTCAAGATGACATGTCTTCATGTAGTTACTCTAGTCCTGTGTGCACGCAGCATCGGCGTCAGTACTCCGCACGTCGTGCTTGTGTCAGTCTTGAGAGATCCTCCGCCTCCTCGGCTTCCGTTGCTGTACCTGTCGAGGGGGACTGTGGTCACCGCACTTTGCCTGATGTGACCGTAGCGACAGGATCTGTACCCCGACGTACCATGGTGCCCCAGCGTCAGCTTAGGCAGATGTAGATGATACGGTGGCAGTACATGACATGGAATCTGATCCCAACGTGGCATTCATGGTGGAGACATGCGTGTCATCGAGCTCGACTTCCACATCCGGGCTGGATCCAGATCTTCCGCAACAGCATGTTACATGAGGAGTGCAGGCCCCGCATTCCTCGGCCGTGCCACTCGCTACTCTTACTGGTGGTGGCCCGGCGATTGCACAGGAGTCTCGTACAGATCGGTATGCCCCTTATGGACTTGAGGGGGCGTTGGTGCACGAGGCTCACACCAGCCTGGCAGCGGTCGTAGTGCATGAGCAGAGTGGACCGGCTGGTCTTTTAAAAGTTGAGGCATTCTTAAGATCAGCATTATTGAGAGATGTCACTGGGATATGTGCTGGAGCATACACGGCAGGCTGGACCTTGTCATGGACACTTCCAAAGGACTAGCTTCAGCATCAGGAGTCGCCCATGTTCCCAGAATCGACGGGTTCTCGTACATCTTGAGGAGGAGCGTCACACATGGCGCACTCAGGTGATGATCCTTGCTCTGTCATTGAGCGGGTGACAACGATCATTCTTCTGGGTGAGACGATGCATGAGCGCCAGCTACGTTTGCTCCTTGCCTTGACCGGCATTGGTTCAGTCGTCGAGCCGAAGTCCTGGGGCGGTGCTACTCGCGGCTCCGACTGGTGGCGGCCCGGCGGTGGCATGGGAGTCCCGTACGGATCAGGATGTCCTTGCGAACTTTCAGGGGCATTGGTGTATGAGGCTCACACCAGCCCGTCAGCGGTCGCAGCGCATGAACACAGTGGACTCGCCAGAGGTTGAGGCATTCTTGAGAGCAGCATTACTGAGAGATGTCAATTGGATGGGTGCTGCAAAAGACACAGCAGGCTCGACCTTGTCATGGACTCTACTTGAGGACCAGCTTCAACTTCAGGAGTCGCCCATGTTCCTAGAGTCTCTCGGTTCCCGTACACACAGAGGAGGAGCGTCACACATGGCGCACTCAGGTGATGATCCTTACTCTATCATTGAGCACGTGACAACGACCAGTCTTCTCGGCGAGACAATGCGTGAGCACCAGCTAAGCTTGCTCATTGCCTTGACTGGAATTGGATGAGCCGTCGAGCCGGAGTCCTACACAGCTTTTTCCACTGCGCCGGCAGCTGAGGATAGTGGAGCAAATCAGACCACACGGGTGGAGTCACCTTGTCAGCATGAGCTGAATTCTCCCCTCGCGTGTTCTTCTGTTGGTGACCCTGCTGATCACATTGATGTTGAGAGTGGCAGTACCTACACGGTGCTCCACGGACTCTGACAACTCCACCTTCTCCTTCTCTCTCGGCACGCAACCGCTCATCCCTCCTCGTCTGATAGACATGAGCTACGGTCGGGATGCAACACCTTCAATTGCGTCTGACTGTCTAGCATCTCAGAATAATGCGAGTATGGTTGGCCCCCAGGAGGATGCAACAACAACGGCTCCATCGTCTTCACTAGCAGAGATGCAGATGGAGTTGTACTCGATTTCCACAATCTACGTGTGCTGCATCTAGTGAGACAGAGTTGATCCTACGTGAGGCAGACATGGGACACCTCCACATGTCCGAGGCAAATTACGGTGACTTACAAGAACACGTAGAGATGCTACAACGGGAGGTGATGGCAGCACAGGAGCAACTATCAGAGCAGGGGAGCACCACTATCATTGGCACGAGTTTTCCACTACCAAGATTTTGCACACCCATGCTTGGGGAGGATCATGTACCAGCTCCGAGTATGACGTCCGATGGAGACACTACCAAAAGAGAGGTGAGCATGCCTCTAGTTTCTGCCATCCTCGTTCCTGTCGACTCCTTCATCGCTCCTCTTTCTTCTGTTGCTGCCATCATGCACCTTCATCCACCCGCTTCAGCTGCTCCATTGTCATCTTCATCCATGTGTGGTGGTCCGCTTCGTCGTTCCAGCCCTCCTCCTCTTATGGCGGTGCACCCTTGTACTTCATGATGCTCTATCCCACCTCAGAGGCCAGCTCTGCTACTTCATCCACGCTTGTGTGCTGCTCGCCCATTCCCTTTTCTCCGACGTACACATATTCATTGTGGTAGAGCAGAGAGAGGAGAGACTGTGAGTTGGGCCCTTTTGCAGTCACACTACGATTGGTACACTCCAGATGATGCAAGGGCAATGTGAGGAGTCGTAGCTGGAGACATCACTTTGTCTTTGAGGGTGGGAGCAGACTCGTACGTAACAGCAGGAGTTGTCTCTGCGTGATGAAGAGACTCCATGATTTATTGCCCAGGATCTACTCAGCTACGACACTAGCATCTCCATTGAGGCTATCGATGCCAGGTTCAACTGCCTAGTGGACCTTGACCTAATGCGACGTCATGGGAGATGCATGGCGAGCGGTCCATGCACTGCTATGAGCATACTACAGCTGCCGGCGTGCTGCTCATACTATGTGCCTGCACATCTTCATGTGGATGTTAGCACTCAATTGGTCGAGACCCGGACACTTGGTGGGTTGTACCAGTGTCACAAGGAGACCATGTGATCGCGTCTCTTGGTGTGTGGCCATATTGCGTGTGGTATGTGCATGCGACCTGGATTTCTCATAGTGGTCAAGACCCGGACACGTGGTGAGTTGCACCCGTCTTGCGTGGAGATCCACCTATGATCCTGTGTGTTGGTTGATGATGTTATTGTGTCTGACATACAGACACCTGTTGGATTTCTCGTAGCGGTCAAGACCCCGGCACTGGTACCGCCAGTATCACGAGGAGACCCTCTTGTCGTCTGACTTGTGTATGATCTCCATGATTCCTCGGATGGTCGAGACCCGGACACTTGGTGGGATGTACGAGTATCGTGAAGAGAGCTTGTGACCTTCATTATGCTCCTGAAGGACATCGGGCCTAGCCTCTATGCTTGGATGGACAATAGATGTGTGTGTGTGTGTGTGTGTGTGTGTGTGTGTGCGNGCGTGTGTGTGTGTGTGTGTGTGTGTGTGTGTATGTGTGTGTGTGGTTGACTAGTGTAAATTGTGGTTTGGCATACGCTGTTGTTCCAGGCCTTCGTTTATTTTTTTTGGTGTTGACAGCAATTAATTCCAAATTTTCTTTCCAGAGGTTGGCGAGGAGGGATGCCGAGGCAGTGCGCATGGAATTGCTCCAACTGAGGATCTTGGAGATGTGAAGTACTACTACTTGGTGGCCATGCAAGAAGGCGGCGCTGAGGGATAGCAAATCTGTGAAGATGGTGACGACCACGACGGATGGGAGGACTATGTAACAACGGGCCTGGAGGGAGACGAAGTTGGAGGAGGGGCTGGAGACCCAGTCGTGTGGTGCCGGTGGACGAGCAGGATGGTGGAGAAGCCGAGGAAGTGCTGGTAGTTGCTGTGGTACCAAGGCGCCGCTCACGCTTGCTGTGCATGGCAGTGACAACGCGAGACTCATCAGTAGGTAGGTGAGAAGTGTACCAGTCATGACCTAGCAAGCCACAGTTGTGGTAGTTGAGGGAGATTCTACTGGAGGAGTTTCTATCGGAAGGATGTTGTGAAAACATGTTCCCCTTCTTCCCACGTTTGTTTCTCCTTTGCCCTACACCCTGTGTAGCTCTAGGGGTACCAGGGATACTGGACAACGGAGGCATAGAAGAGGTGGAGCTGACAGCTGCCAATGTTGATGTGTCCCCACGCTGCAAGCGAGTCACCTGGATCACCTCCTCCCAGTTGAAGAACTGCAGAAAGAACCAGGACATTGATGTGCCCTGGGGCACCATAGCCTCCAAAATGTCGAGGCCGAAGTCGATGAAGATCTTCGAGTAGTCCGGAGTAGAGACATTCTTGATGGTGAGGAGGGCAACCATTGGAGGCGGACCAACCTTGCCAAGCCGACGAAGGAGATCCTGTGCGCGGCGCTTGTAGACGGTAATAGACTGACAGTCGCTCACCCTGAGGTAGTTGATTTCTTTACGAGGCAACTGATGGTGGCCTGACCAGAGGCGCATTAAAGACGGGTGAGGATGCTCCAAGCCTCACGACGGTTAGGATCAGCGCCAACAGTGGCATTGCTAATGAAGGGCTCGAGGTCTTTGTGATCAGAATCTGGTGCGGCAAAGACAAGGGCCTTAACTATACTGCCGGGCATCAATCACCTGCTCGGGGACGGAGGAGTCATAATTTAATTCATAGAATGGCCGAAGTCCCTCACCCTAAGCTCTGAAGTGGGAAAGCAGCTCCGAAGACGTGATCTGTCCCACCTCGAGCCAAAGTGGGGGTGACTCAAAATCCTTTGGCCGGCGCCGGCCGCAGTACTAAGAGACCCTTGGACACAAGAGACCGACTGTTATTGATGTTGCTGATGTGCTTATGTCTGGGCTACGGTAGAGTTCGTTGGACTAGGCTAGCTAGAGAGAAGAGGCTGAATGGGGGTGGCCGTCTGAGCAGACTGGAGGGTGGCAAAGAGTTTGCACAGATCGCCAGCCTACAGTTAAAGAGCAGCGACAGGGTCAGCTAGCGGCGTTGCGCTAGCTGAGGTGGACTGCATCACACCATTGGTGCTTGGTCCATTCATGGTGGCACATAGCAGACGATGCCGCCACTACTGTGCATACTAATGCTTGTTACTGAGTGGCTTGTGAAATTCATGAAAAATCACCAGCTACTTTTCTCAAGGAGTTGCAATGTTGGGACAACATGACGTTTCTCTCCCATGGAATACTTGTAAGACAGTGTCCCTTTGGAGGGGATTGACTAAAACACCCATTTTTTTCCTTCAGGCAGTGGTTGGTGGCCGGCAGCCCCTCCGCCCGTGCGATGACAAGGGTGGACGGAGTTGTGCGGAAGCTTGTGAACCTGCCACGCAGCTTCTACAATTCGCTGAGCTGGCACAATAGCTGCGCATAGGACCACGCTCGGTCATACTCTCATGTTTTATCCTTGTGCCTTGCACATTATCTTGCTAAATCACGGCCTACTTTTTGGATCCATGGCGTCGTTGCAGAGCGAGTATGCACTCCTGTAGCATGCCTTGTCTTATTGTCCCTCACACAGTGTCGTTATTCCCTAACTCCAAGCATGACCCTGACAGGATCAGCAACTGGGAGCTAGCCATCACAACAACCAATATAATACCTAGCACATGCATGCAAAAATCTTTGGCATCATGAAGTCTATGTGGGCATGGACGACAGTCGCGGTTATCGAAACGTTGTTGGAACAGTCAATCATTCTGGCAAGGGCATCTTGTTGCTGATGGGGCATGATGCATTCAAGTGACCTCTTGGCTTTGTCCACACACACATCATCTCTGCATGTGACCAATCTGAATTGAAGCTCACGGGTGCGGCATCGGTGCACGTCCAATGCGTGTTACTCTGTTGGCGTCTCAGCCAAGTGTAAGAAGTCGCCTGTAGCATATAATCAGTTTGTGCCTAAGAGCACAGTTGCACTTTTTTGCCCAACCTCCTTAGCTGCTCCTTAGCAAAACATGGAGTAACATGTGATAGGAGAACATGCACCCACATACACTCATGGTTGATGTGGTTGACTGGATTTCAGCCGTCCATGCTTGGACAGGATTGTTGCTTGTTGATGCTGGGTTGCTGAACTTATGGGAACACAAGACCGGTCTATTCCGGAGTGTGAGAAACCACGGGCAGCACGTTTGCCAATTGGTCTTGTTTGATCCCAGGGTGCCATACGGGCCCCATGTCAACTCCCTCACATGGGTGACCCGGTCAACCAGTTGCTATCACCACGACATCCTGTCAATCCACTCACTTATTCTTTCACGCCATGATTGTCTAAAGGCAACTTTACTCCATTCCATGGAGCCGTGTGTGCAGTCATGCTCTCATGCTTGGTCACACTTGCTACTCAAGAAACCCTTTACTACCTAGTGGTCTCAAAGCAAGGGAGGCCTATGCCTTCCGCGATGAGAGGAGATTCTTCTCCTCTTCCTCTCGATCCAGACCGGGCTCACTGCCTCAGTATTTACTTGTCCTAGCAGTGGTTGAAGCACCTCAAACTGCTGCATCTGCAGCAGCAGCCGTGATCACAGGACATACATTGCATCAGCACGATTGGCGTGTCTTGGAAGCATTCCCAAGAGTGGCACTGTTACTATCTCCCGGTGCCACATCAACACCCTACTGCCATACCCTGTGGTGCATTCGCACCCGGGCATCACCTGCGACTGCCGCATTGGATGCAGTATCTACAATACACGCACCAGATACCATTACAGCACCAGTCCTCATCTCGAGCAACAGGCCTTTTCCCACAAGCACTCCAAACCATTAGCATCACATATCATCTACATGTATCAGCAACGATCGCCACATCAGTGTCGCAAGCGCTGATCAAGCTTGATTGCACCTCGGCAGCACGCCTAACTTTGTCACTGGATGTGTCTGCATCAGTGTTGTTACAAACACCTTGCATTACACTCTATTGCCACATCCTGTAGTGCAACTGCACCCAGGCACCAGTTGCGAAAGCATCATTGGACACGGCAACACCAATCACTGCGGCAGAAATTGCTTCAAAAGTGGTGCTCATCTTAAACAAGCAGTGTACGTCTGCATGCAACTCAACAAAAGCCGCAGTAGCAGTAGCATAGCAGAGGCAGCAGCAGCTGCAGTAGTGCAGCAGTGGCAGCAGCAGCGGCAACAAAAGTAGTAGCAGTAGCAGCAGCAACAACAACAACAACAGCAGAAGCATCTGCTACAACAACAGCAGCCACTACATCAGCAGTGGCTGTAGCATCAGCAGCAGCTGCCGCAGCAGCCAAGCTCACCTTAGGGCACTCACAATTGCAGAAACCTCATCCTCTACACGGCCTTGTAAGCAGCTGCCTAGCAAGCTAGATGCACGGGTAGCATCCTGGCTTCTCTGCCAAAAACTGAGCCAATCCCCACGTCTCTCACTGCCAGATGTGGTCATATTGAGAATGAGGTCATGTACTACGAGGCCGGAGCAGAGCGGGATTAGTAGTCACGTTTCCGCTGCCCTGACCCTGGCAACCATCCTGGTGATGACAAAGACCCTACCGAGGACTACGAGTGGGACGATGCTGGAGTGTGCAGCATACTTCCAGTCCGCCTTGGATAACTCACCGACACCGCAAAATGTGCGAGCAACAGGACCTCCACAGGATCAAAGACCTCTTCAATCTCCCATAAGCCCATCCGTTACCCACAAGGCGTGTTGCCAAAGTCAGCGTGCAGCTCTTGGTGGGGCGACACAAGCACCTCCCACAACAACGCATAGGTTTTCCACATGCCAGACGTCTGCTTTCTTCGCTGGCTCTGGCTCTGAGTCTGTTTTACCTTCACCCTCTGACATTCGTTCCGTCTTGTGAGGATCAGCTGGAAAATGGTCTGGAAGTGAAGGACTGATAGGCCGCAACTGGGCAGGATGATCGGCAGAGGGAGCAGCATGGGAGCGCAATTGCAAAGGCCTGAGACAGCCACCAGGAGCCCCAATGAAGGGAGGACGGTCAGATGAGAGCAGGGGTGTGGTTGGGTCCACAGCCAAGGGAATCCATACAGAATCAGTCGATGGTACATCAGTGGCAAGTGGTGAGATTGGCAAGGACCCATGCGACCATGTTGGAGAAGATGTCGAAGATGGAGTAGAAGCGGCAGCAAGTGACGCGAAAGTGGGTGAAGTAATGGGGGATGGTGCTACGGAAGATGAGAGAGATGTTGACGAGGATGCAGGTGACGACGACGACCCAGGACAGGACACACAAGCAGGTGTGACGGGGAGAGAGGATGCAGCCACTAGAGCCGGTGAGGATGTGGGCAATGACGCACTTGCGGGTGCATAAGTCAGAGGAGATGGAACATAGGGAGGAGAAACAGACGGGGAGGAGACACAGCCCTCAGGCCATCCCACCCACAAGCATCCCTCTACGCAAGCAGCGGGTGCAAGAGAAGAGATGATGTCGACAATGTCACGAACACCGCCCCAAAAGCGCCATGCCCTGGACTGTGGAGAAACATGAAAAAATAGAAAAATATGACCGTGAAGTGAGAGCTTCCCATCACATTGGTCCTCAGGAAGCCAGACGCATGCGACGCTCCCCTAGACACGAGCAAGACGCAGGTCGGCACGACAACCGAACCAGCGCTCGTACGGTGTGACATGGTGCAGAAGTGGACCATGAGGAACCTGGTTTCACACCCATGTCATGTACTTCATGGCTTCATAAGCAAAGGCTTTGGAGAGACCAGACTCAAGCAACATGGTACGGACACCATCAGCCAAGGTGCCGTTCTAACATTTGGAGACAAAATTTTTCTGCGGCTTGTACGGAGCAGACGACTCAAAGCAGACACCAAGCAATGTAAGAAAGCAGAGATTAAGGCCAATGAACCCACCATCGTGATCAGAAAGAAATACTCGCAGCTTGCACTGACAGGCATGCTCTGTTTGGACGATCCAAGATTCCATCATAGACCCGACTTTGCTCTTCAAGTGAACTGAGTAAATCCAACAAAAACGTGATTAGTCATCAGTTAGACAGAGGATGTAACGACCACCGTCGAGAAATTGAACCGGAAATGGTCCCACCACGTCAGCATGGACGAGAGCAAGTGCCTCCTGGGTGCATGACTCTGACACAAGGAACAAGCCACGTTGCATCTCGCCTTGCACGCAGTCCAATAAATCAGTAGTGCAGGGTGCAAAGAAGGTAGCACCATCCAAGCCAGCGATAGACTGATGACGGAGCAAGCTACCTATGGCGGTAATGAGCACATAGCAGAGGCATCAATGCAACAAGCGAGTTTGCTTAGGGGAGAGTGAGGGAGCAACATGGACATGAGCAAATGCAACGGTTGGTTGGAGTGGGTGAGAACAACGGAACACAATAGACTTTGTCACGTTGGAGACCACGAAGAAAAACAAGCCAAGAGGACTGGAGAGAGATAGTGCCAACGCCACGAGACGCTACAAAATCCATACCCTCATCATCAAGGGTAGTGACGGACAGCATAATGACCTTGCGCTCATTACGAATAGCACATTAGGCAAAAAAAGATCGCCGTCAGGGCCAACGCAATGCACAACGCCAACACCCTGGACTGGCAGCATCTCTCCTGATCCAGTACGAACGAACTGAACGTCACCAACAGGCCCAAAATGACACGAATCCAAGATGTGACCGCTTCATGACATGAGTGGCTCCAGAATGAATAATCCAAAATCCACGTGACACGTGTGCATGTGACGTGAGATGACATGGCACATGCCAAGAGAAAGCTGCTAAGCGACCAGGCTAAGAGACATGCTGCCAGTCCTCAACCCATGCACCATGAGACACCGGACTATCCAACGACGCTCCCTGAAGGGCTCCATCAGACTCACAATGGTGACCACTCGAACCGAACACCACAAGGGACAGCAGGAGGTTGAGGCCAAGGCGTAGAGGGAGAACCTACGCGCGGATCCAAGGGAGGAAATGTTGGGTGCCATAGCATGGAGGATGGGGTCTACAGAGATGAAGGATGAAAGCCCCCGGAGAGGACCGAGGAAGACCTCATGCCCGGCGCTCGAGACCCCAAGATATCTACTCCCCAAGATATTTAGAAGCGTAAACAAATGCGTAAGCACATTTGCGTAAGCAAATGTGTGAGGAGCGGATGCAAGGAGCCACGAAGGAGGTGAGTAGAACAGGGAGGGTGGTTCGTAAAACGATGGGAGCCAATAGGGTGGTCCCCGTGCCACCCCGGCTGGCCACATCGTTGGCGATATCATGCTGTCAAATAGACAGGTCAGAGGATAAGGAATATGAAAGAATGGAAGAACCTGATGATGGTCTCTAACGGTGCTAGGAAAATCCTCGAGCACCCGGGTCTGGACCGAGAGGGGTAAACTGTGGCATAACACAAGATGAAAGTATATGTATGGATTGATGGCATGAGAGAGATGCACGCATGTCCAGGTCACAACCCGGGAGGCGGAAGGGATCTCTCGAGGTACCGGGACAAGACCCCGAGTACACGGGTCTCGACCAAACTGGGCACATCGTGACCAGAGACAGGAAAGGGGGCACAATCCAAGGGAAAACCTAGGGTTGGCCTATGAATAGATGGAAGATTTCTACTTGTCCGGGTTCTAATCCCCACAACTGTTGGTCTCCCGAGAACTGAGATGGCAAAGGTTAGAAATGATGTTGCCGGGAAAATGGCTGGCAGGAGCTGGCCACTAAGAGAATTCCTGTGAGCACATAGGGATGAAGCTGAGTCCATCAAAGAAGTCACAGACCACATAGCCAGGCTGCATGCGAGTGGCGTCTGAAGTTACTAGGATTCCTCATTGTTAGATCATGTGAGGTGAGATGGAAGAATGTGACAAGTCACATGAAGCGAGAGACGCCATGGATACGGTAACTTGCTTGCAAAGCTTCACACTCAACCAAAACAAGTTAGAGAGGGGGGGAGCGAGCGAGACATGTGCCGGTGAGCACTCACTCACCACGAGCGTGGAGCTCGGGTGAGCAAGTGCCGCCACCCGGGGGTCGAGCCCGACCTCTCGGAATAACCGAGGGTGGCTACTCACCGATGCACGGTCAAGACCGGCACGGTGGCCCCCTAAGGATCAGCACCCGGGAAATATGCAGCTCCCCCGTCACATGGAAGGCAAGATAAAATGATGTAGGGCACGACAGTGAGAGTGTATGGCCCTAGCAGCTACCGCATCACAGAGAGTCATAGAAAATCCATGGAAAATCATGCAATGGTCTCATTTGTGCTCAAGGTCGGTGATTCATGGGTCCAGGAGCAGCAGCAACTTGGAATGCCACCAGCTTCAATCAGGATGAGCATGTTGGGCGTTTCCCCAGGTGGGACCATTGTCATTTAATCTGTACAGAATGTGTGCAGAGTGTGAGAGGCAAGAGGGCATGGAGTTATGAGTGGCCGACGATCTTCAACATCGTCAAGTCCAGATGTCTGTTGGTTTGTGTGGCTTCCACCCGTCACGACCGACACTGCAAGTTAACCGATGTACCCACATTCGGGGTATATGGCAGAGGAGGGCGTGACGACACGACGGGCCTCCGGACTGCACCGAGACTTCTCCAGCACCTACGACAGTGCCGGCGAGACGCGATCGATGCGTTCCAGCAGCCATGTGGGCTTGTCAGGAGGTAGGAGAGTTTTCTCGGTGGGTTCAGACCCGCGCACCCGGTTGACTGTACCGGTGCGACGAGGAGACCCGATGGCTATTGTGGGGCTTCCGATGTTCGGAAAGCCGTGTGTGATGTCTGGACGCTGATTCTGAGATTTTCTGGCACTGTTCCTATTTTCTCGGTGGTCGAGACCCGGGTACTCGGAGAGCTGTTCCGGTGCCTCGAGGAGACCACCGTTATTGTTATCGTGGTGTACGCAGTGTGTTCTCCCCGCTGACCCGTTTCGGCTCAGCGGGGGTGACGGGGCCCGGTGCGGCTAGCTGCCGGCGCCCCTACTTAAGCCCGCTAGGGGCTCATTTGTAATCTCTCCTTGTTCTTTATATTCAGCGTTCCAGACTTAGCCAAATTCTTGCCGTCTTGCATCGCACTCACACACAGAGCTCATGTACGTTTTTGCATGGGCCTGCATGCCCTAAAATTATTTCCAATTTGGTATCAGAGCACAGGGGGGCGTGTGAGCAACAGAAGCAACAGCAGTGGGCGGAATGTAAAGAGAACGTGCCACGTGGCGCCACGCCGGCAGCAGCGTGAGGGAGTGCAAAGCGACTGTACGTGAACGCCACAGGGGCGGTGAGCCGCGCACAACAGCAGTAGTAGAAGCAGCAGCAGCAGCAGCAGCACGCGTTGGCAGCAGTAGCGTGCACGAGCAGCAGCGACGCAGCAGCAGCTTGCAGCCGTGGCAGCAGCGAGCAGCAGCAGCAAGCAGAAGCAGCAGCGTGCAGCAGCAAGCAGCGACGTAGCAGTAGCAGAAGCAGCAGCAGCAGCAGCTTTAGCAGCAGCAGCAGCAGCAGGAGCAGCAGTAGCAGCAGCAGCAGCAGCCGCAGCCGCAGCAGCAGCAGCAGCCGCAGCCGCAACAGCAGCAGCAGCAGCAGCGTGCAAAGCGGAAGGGAAAAAAAAAAACAGAAGCAGCAGTGTGCAGCAGTAGCAGCTGCGGCGGCAGCAGCAAGCAGCAGCAGCAGCTGCTGCGCAGAGCAGCAGCAGCAGCAGCTACTGCAGCAGCGGCGGCAGCAGAAGCAGCGTACAGTAGCAGTAGCTGCGGCGGCAGCAGCAAGCAGCAGCAGCAGCTGTTGCACAGAGCAGCAGCAGCAGCAGCAGAAGCAGCTGCAGCAGCAGCAGCAACCGCAGCAGCTGCACCTGCCACTGCAGCTGCTGCTGCCGCTGCGAGGAGGGCCTCGCAGCCCTCCTCTGATCGGGGGGGCCCTCTGAGGGGGCCCCGCTCGCACCCCCCCCCTTCCTTCCTCCTCTTCTGAGGGGGGCCCTCGGAGGGCCTTGCCGAGCCCCTCCGAGGGGCCCTTCGGAGGGGGCCCGTCGGCCCCGTCGGCCGACCGACGGAGGGGCCGGGTCAGAGGGGCGGACAGGACCCCCCCCCCTCTCGCTCCCTCCTCCCCCCCACACCCACTCGCTCACTCGCTCGCTCAGCGAGCGAGCGAGCGAGCGTGCACGGGAGGGAGGGCCGGACAGGCCGGACACCCCCCCCCTCCCCTTCTGATTTCTCCGTTCGCCCACCTTCCGGGCAATCGAGAAAAGGGGGGGGGCGAGCAACAAAAAATACGAAAAGGGGACGCCTGAAAGAAAAAAGACAACAACAAAAAAAAGAGAGAGAAAGGCAAGGGCTTCAGGCGAGCAGAGGGGAGAACCAAAACAAAAAAAGGGGTGGAGGGTGAGGGCGAAGAAAAAGAAAAACTTCAAGGGGGGCTTCAGGACTAGAGAATAACGACAAAAAAAAGGGGGTCATCTTCCTACTACCACTGCCGCAACAGCCGCAGCTTCATAGCTACAGTAGTAGCATCAGGCGGTGGAGTGTCGACGACTACTTAGTGCGGCGGCTGCGCGAGAGCTTGCACTTACGTCTTCTCAGCCGACAGCGGACGGTCGTCGGCGACGATCTCCACTTCTAGACGCGTCCTCGACCGGCGTCTTTCTGGGGCCCGTGGATTGGTGTGCGCACTTCACCCCGTAGGATCGACGGCGGATTCGAGTCCTACCAGCTCCAAGGGTTGGGTCGTCTACCGTTTGGAGCAGCAGCCACACCTGCAGCCGCCACCCCTTCTCGTCTTGGAGCAGTCTTCGCTCCATTAGTGGCAGCAGCATCAGTGGCCGCAGTTAGTCGGACTGTCGTCTCAGGGCGTGCTGTGGTAGTGCAGCTCTTCCCGTCTGGTCACGTTTGCTGACCCGGACGCCGTGACCTCCAGGAGTGACAGTACCTACTGGCCCCATTCACTCCCATGGCTTGGTGTTTACCACCGGGAGTAGGTGCCCTCGGCACCTATCCATCGTCCAGCGCACGAGATGAGTTTGCGGACATCTGAGCAGGCGCCCTGCGCATTCGCCTGCTACTACTGTGGTGATGGACGTCATGGTTGGCGTCGCTGTTGGACGCGCCCTCCCGGCTGGCATCCACCTTGGTTATAGCCTCGTTCGAGCCTGCATTCTCCACAGCATACGGATCTGCCGGCGTTGGTAGATCCCCTAGCTGGACCTCTGGCGAGCATATTCGCTGAGATCCACGGCCTCCGGCAGACGGTGCAGCGGCTCTGTGACCTTGTTGTCACTGAGCGTACTTCTGCTACTCGTTCGTCGACGGCCTCTTCGATCACATCTCTTCCATCCTCTTCTCCTTCCTCATCCGATGGTGTACCTTCAGCTCCACCTGCCAGTGAGTCCCAGACTGCCACCATCCTGTCGATCCTTCACTCTACGACCACGACGCCATCTCGCGATGACATACCTCCATGCAGTCGTTCCAGTCGAGTGACTCTGCGATGTCGGCGTCAGCGCTCTGCACGGCGTGCTCGCGCCGGTGTTGATACATCCTCCACCTCCTCGAGCTCCGTTGCTATACCTGTCAAGGGGGAGTGTGGTCACCGCGCACTGCTTGATGTGACCGTAGCGACAGGATTCGCACTCATGCCGGGCCGTGCTGCCGGAGCGTCAGCACAGGTAGACTCAGATGATACGGTGACAGCACATCGCATGGAGTCTGATCTCGACATGGAGGTCATGGTGCAGACTTGCGTGTCATCGAGCTCGACTTCCACGTCCGCGCTGGATCCAGATCTTATACAGCAGCAACTTGCGTTAGGAGGAGTGCACGCCCGGCGTCCGTGGGCAGTGCCACTCGCGGCTCCTACCGGTGGTGGTGCGGCGGTTGCACAGGGGTCCCGTACGGATCGGGATGCCTCTTGCAGAGTTTTGGCGGAGTTTGTACAGCAGCCTCACACGAGCCCGGTGGAGGTTCCAGTGTAGGAGATATGCGTGTCATCGAGGTCGACACCCACGCTGGGACAGGAGCCGGACGTTCTGCAGCAACAGGTTACCTCAGGAGGAGTGCAGGCACGGTGTCCCTGGACTGTGCCACTCCCGGCTCTGTCCGGTGGAGGCCCAGGACTTTCGGGGGAGAGTGTGCTGACGACTCACACGACTCCGGCAGATGTTGGAGTACTTGAGACTTGCATGTCATCGAGGTCGACATCTACGCTGGGGCAGCAGCCAGACATTTTGCAGCAGCAGGTTGCATCACGAGGAGGGCAGGTCTCACGTGCCTTGGTGATGCCACTCGCGACTCTGATCAGTAGCGACCTGGCGGCAGCAGAGGAGTATTGTGCGGATCGGGATGTCCCATACAGATTTCCAGGGGCGTTGGCGCACGGGACTCATACTAGCCCGACAGCGGTCGCTGTACATGAGCAGAGTCGACCGGCTGGTCTCTTAGAGGTTGAGGCGTTCTTGAGAGCAGCAGTTCTCAGAGATGTCGCCGGGACATATGCTGCAGCAGACACAGCATGCTTCACCGCCTCATCTGCACTACCTGAGGACCAGCTTCTACGTGAGGAGTCGTCCATGTTCCCACAGTCTTCGGGTTCCCGTACCCACGACGGAGCAGCGACATACATGACGAAGTCAGATGATGGTCCTTACTCTATCATCGAGCAGGTGGTAGCGACCAGCGTTCCCGGCGAGACAGTGCGTGAGCGCCAGCTGCGCTTGTTGGCCGCCTTGACGGACATTGCTGAGCCGGAGCCCTGTACACCTGTGTCCATTATGGCGGCAGTCGAGGACACTGGAGCAGATCCATACATGCAGATGGAGTCACCTCGTCAGCAGGAGTTGAGTTCTAACCCCTCGATTTCACCTCTTGGTGACGCTACCGATCACATCGACGCCGAGAGTGGCAGTACCTGCACAGACGACGCTTCCACATGCTCTACGAACTCTGACGACTCCTCCTTCTCCTTCTCTCTCGGCATGCGACCGCTCACTCCTCGCATGACAGACACGAGCTGTGATGTGGATGCGACACCTGCAGCTGCATCCGATGTTCCAGCGTCTCAGCACATTGCGACCTTGGTTGACCCCCAGGAGGATGCAGCGGCACCTGTTCCATCATCTTCAGCAGTAGAGATGCAGATGGCGCTGTACTCACGAGCTGTGCAGTCTGCATGTGCAGCATCGAGTGAGGCAGAGTTCATTCTACACCAGGTCGACATGGGCCACTTCGACATGTCCGAGGCAGATTATGCTGATCTGCAGGAGCGTGTAGTCATGCTACAGCGAGAGATGGTGGCAGCGCGTGAGCGATTCTCAAAGGAGGGCAGCATCACTGGTACCGGCAGGAGCCTTCTGGCAGCAGCAGTGATGCTGAGCGTGCCTTCGGCTTCCGCCATCCCGGCTCCTGTCGACCCCATCATCGCTCCTCCTTCTTCTGCTGCCGTCACGCACCTTCATCCACCCGACTCACCTGCCCCATCTTCATCTTCATCCACGAGTGGTGATCCGGTTCATCGCTCCAGCTCTCCTNTTCTAGCAGTACACCCTTGTGTCTCAGGGTCTCCTATCCCGTATCGGAGGCCAGCTCCGCCACTTCATCCACGCACGCGTGCTGCTCGCCCATTCCCGTTCCTCCGGTGTACACAGATGCATCGCGGCAGTGCGGAGGCAGGAGAGACTGTGAGTTGGGACCCTTGGCAGTCACGCGAGGACTGGTATACCCCAGGTGATGCACATTCACATGAGGAGTTGTAGCCGGAGACACCACTTCGTCTTTGAGGGAGGGAGTCGACTCACAGGTGACAGGGGGAGCTGTCTCTACATGATGGATACACTACATGACTCATCGCCCAGGATCTGTTCAGCTACGACATCAGCATCTCCATCGAGGACATCGCTGCCAGGTTCATCTGCCCAGGGGGAGTGTTGTGTGGACCTCGACCTGACGCGACGCCATGGGAGATGCATGGCGAGGTCCAT
>SZWC01017471.1:23112-39298 GCA_023375785.1 Penium margaritaceum | reverse complement strand
GCAGGCACGGAGGTACAGGCACAGAGGTGCAGGTGAGGAGGCACAGGCATGGAGGCACAGGCACGGAGGCGCATGCACTGAGGCGCAGGTGGGAGGCACAGGCATGGAAGGCAGGTGGGGAGGCGCATACGTGCAGGCGGAGGCGCATAGGCGCAAGTGGAGGTGCAGGCATCAAGCCGCAGATGCAGAGGCGCAGGCCTGGAGGCGCAAGCGTGGAGGAACAGGCTCACAGGTGCAGGCGCTGAGGCACGGGCGTGAGTTGAAAAAGGCGGAGGCGTTAGGGTGGAGGCACAGGCAAGAAGGCGCAGGCGCAAATGCGCAAGAACGGAGGCGCAATGCGGAGTCATAGGCACGGAAGTGCAGGTGCGGAGGCGCAGGAGCAAAGGCATAGGCGCGGGGAGGCGAAGGCATGGAGGCACAGGCGTGAAGGCAAAGGCACATAGGTGCAGGCACAGAGGCGCAGGCACAGAAGCGCAGGCGCAAAGGCGTAGGTGAAGAGGCTCAGGCACAGACACGCAGGAGCAGAGGCAAAGGCGTGGAGGCGCAAGCGCTGACGTGCAGATGCAGAGGCGCAGGCGCGGAGACACAAGCGCAAAGTCCAGGCCTGTAGGTGCAGCCGCAGAGGAGCAAGCGTAGCGACTCAGGCACAGAGGTGCAGACACAGATTCACAGGCACATAGGCACAGACGCGGAGGCGTAGGCTCAGAGGCGCAGGTGCAGAGATGCAGGCGTGGAGGCGTGGGCACAGAGGCGTAGGTGCGAGTGCGTGGGCACAGAGGCAAAGGGGTGGAGGTATAGGCACGCATGTGTAGGCACAGAGATGCAGATGCGGAGGCACTGGTGCGGACACACAGGCGCGGAGGCATAGGCGTAGAGGTGCTGGTGCGGAGGCGCAGGCGCAGAGGTGAAGGCGTGGAGGCGCAGGCATAGAGGCAAAGGTGTAGGTGCGGAGGCGCTGGTGCGGACGCACAGGCGTGCAGGCGTCGGCAGAGTGCAGGCGTGGAGGCGCAGGCATAGAGGCGCAGGTGTATAGGCATAGGCGCGGAGGCGCAGGCGCGTAGGCGCAGGCATGAAGGCACAGGCATAGAGGCAAAGGCGCAGAGGCACAGAGGCACAGGGACAGAGGTGCATGCACCGAGGCACAGGCCTGGAGGCACAGGGACGGAGGCGCAGGCTTGGAGGTGCAATCGCAGAGGCACACGCACAGAGGCGCAGGCACGGAAGTGCAGGCACGGAGGCGCAGGCACAGTGGCGCGAAGGCATAGGTTTGGAGGCACAAGGGCGGAGGCGCAAGGGTGGAGGCGCAAGGGCAGATGCACAGGTGAGAAGGTGCAGGTATGGAAGCACAGGCGCAGAGGCGCAGGCACGGGGGCACGATGCGGAGACGCACGCGTGGAGGCGCAGGCGCAGAGTTGTAGGCACAGAGGCATAGGCACAGAGGCACATGCGTGAAGGTGCAGGCGCAAAGGCGCAGAGCCAGAGGCACAGGCGCCAAGGCATAGGCGCGGAGCCGCAGGTGCGGAGGCACTGGCGCGGAGGCGCAGGCGCGGTGGTGAATACGCAGTGGTCGAGGTGCGGTGGTGCAAGCACGGCGGAGCAGGCACGGAGGTGCAGGAACAGGGGCACAGGTACAGAGGCACAGGTGTGGAGGCACAACCGTGATGGCTGAGGCATGTGGTGCAAGCGTGGAAGGCACAGCCGGGGAGGTGCAGGCGTAGACGCGGAGGCACAGATGTGCAGGCCCGGAGGCGTAGGCACAGAGGCGCAAGCGTGGACGTGCAGGGATGGAGGCGCAGGTGTAAACGCGCAGGCACGGAGGTGCAGGTGTGGATTCACAGGCACGGAGGTGCAGCCGTGGAGGCCGAGGCACAGATGCGCAGGTATGGAGGCATAGGCACTGAGGCACAGACACAAAGGAGCAGAGGCGCAGGCGTGGAGGCAAAGTCATGGAGGCGCAGGCATGGAGGCAAAGGTGCAGAGATGCAGGCGCAGAGGTGCAGGCACGGAGGCACAGGCACTGTGCCACAGGCACGGAGGCGCAGGCACAGAGGCGCAAGCGTGGACGTGCAGGGATGGAGGCGCAGGTGTAAACGCGCAGGCACGGAGGTGCAGGTGTGGAGTCACAGGCACGGAGGTGCAGCCGTGGAGGCCGAGGCACAGATGCGCAGGTATGGAGGCATAGGCGCTGAGGCACAGACACAAAGGCGCAGAGGCGCAGGCGTGGAGGCAAAGTCATGGAGGCGCAGGCATGGAGGCAAAGGTGCAGAGATGCAGGCGCAGAGGTGCAGGCACGGAGGCACAGGCACTGTGCCACAGGCACGGAGACGCAGGCACAGAGGCGCAGGCGCGGTGGCAAACATGCAGTTGTGCAGGTGTAGTGGTGCAAGCACGGTGATGCAGGTGTGGAGGTACAGGCACAGGGGCATAGGCATAGAGGTGCAGGTGCGTAGGTACAACCGCAGAGGCGCAGGCTTGGTGGCGCAAGTGTAGAAGGCGCATCCAAGGAGGCGCTGGCGTGGAGGCCCTACCACAGAGGCGCAGGCGCGGAGGCGCAGGAGCGGAGGCGCAAGTGCGGAGGCGTAGGCGCGTAGATGTGGGGGCACGGGCGCAGAGGCATAGGGGCAGAGGCGCAGGTACAGAGGTGCAGGCGCGGAGGCGCAGGTATAGAGGCGCAGGCACAGAGGCATTGGTGCAAAGGCACTTACGCAGAGGTGAGGAGCGGTGGCGCAGGCGCGAAGACGTAGGCACAAAGGCGCGGGCGAGGAGACACAGGCACCGAGCGCAGGCACAGAGGGTGCAGGTGTGATGGTACATTGGTGGTGGAGGCGCGATGGCGCGAGCCCAGTGGCGCAGGCACGAAGGTGCAGGCATGGGGGCACAGGCACCGAGGTGCAGGTGCAGTGGCACAACCACGATGGTGCAGGCATGAGGTACGAGCACAGAAGGCACAGCTGGGGAGGCGCAGGTGCGGACTCGTAGACGCAGATGGGCAGGCGTAGAGGCAAAGGCACAAAGGCACAAGCGTGGAAGCGAAGGTGCGGAGGTGCAGGTGCAAAGGCAAAGGCACAAAGATGCAGGCGCAGAGGCGCAGTTGTAGAGGTGGAGGCGCGGCAGTGCAAGCACGGAGGCAAAGGCACGGAAGCACCAGCGTGAAGGCACAGGCGTGGCAACACAGGCACGGAGGTGTAGGCACATGGGCAGAGGCACAGAGGCACAGATACGGAGGTGCCGGTGCAGAGGCGCAGGGGCGAAGACGCAAGCGTGGAGGCGCAGGCACAGAGGCTCAGGTGCGGAGGCACTAGTGCAGAGGTGAAGGCATGGAGGCGCAAGTACAGAGGCGCAGGTACGGAGGCGCACGTGCCCAGTGCAAGCTCGGAGGTGCAGGCGAGGAGGGTGCAGGCGCGGTGGCACATACGTGATGGTGGATGCACGGTGGCACAAGCTGCGTGGCGCAGGCACGAAGGTGCAGGCGTGGGAGCACATGTGCAGAGGCGCAGGTTTGGGGGAACAACCGTGACGGTGCAGGCATGAGGTGCAAAGGTGGAAGGCGCAGCCGGAGAGGTACAGGCGTGGAGGTGCAGGCGCGAAGGCAAAAGCGCAGACGCATAGGCATAGAGGCACAGGCACAGGCGCGCAGGCACGGAGGTGCAGGTGCAGAGGTGCAGATGCGGAGGTGCAAGCAAGGAGGCGTAGGAGCAGAGTCGCAGGAATGGAGGCGTAGGTGCAGAGGCTCAGGCTTGAAGGCTCATGCACAGAGTGGAAGGCATAGAGGTGCAGGCGCAGGGCACAAGACAGAGGTGCAGGTGCGGACTTATAGGCGCGCAGGTGTATGCGCGGAGGCGTAGGCACGGAGGTGCAAGCAGAGAGGCGTAGGCGCGGTTGCGCATACACGATGGTGCAGGCGCGGTGGTGCAAGCACAAAGGTGTAGGCGCAGAGGTGCAGGAGCAGGGACACAGGCTCAGAGGTATTGGTAGGAGGCATCTCAGAGCAGCGAGGAAGACTTGATGTTAGGAGAGTGATGGACGGGGGAGTGTCTGAGAGAAATTCATAATTGGCAGACCGGTTTCGGCCGGATGGCCTTCATCAGTGCCTTCGAGAAAAACTACACAGACAATGCTAGTGAAATACTAGCCTAGGGTCCATGTGCGACGCGTGAGAACATGGCAAGGGTTTTAGGTTTTACTCTAGGTTCTACTAGTGGGTCTAATACCCATCTAGCATTCGGTGATTTTCCGGTGGTCACCCATCTAGCCTAGAGGTCCCAAGTGATGGACTCCCCCATCCATCACTCTCCTAACATCAAGTCTTCCTCGCTGCTCTGAGATGCCTCCTACCAATACATCAGGTGGGGAGGCACAACCTCAGACGCACAGGCATGGAGGAACTAGCACTGAAGGCACATCCGGGGAGGCGTAGGCGTGGAGGCGTAGGCGTGGAGGCATAGGTGCGGAGGCGTAGGTGTGGAGGCACAGGCCCGGAGGCACAGGTGCAAAGGCGCAGGCACAGAGGTGAAGGTGTGGAGGCGCATGCACGAAGGCATAGGCACAAAGGCACAAGAGTAGAGGTGGAGGCGCGGAGGCAGAGGCACAGATGTAGAGGCATGGAGGTGCAGTCACGATGGCACATACGTGGTGGTGCAGGCGTGGTGGTGCAAGCACGGTGGTGCAGGCGCCAGGTTACAGGCGCAGGGGCACAGGCGCAAAGGCGCAGGTGCAGAGGCACAACCAAGGAGGTGCAGGCATGGAGGCGCAAGCACAGAAGGCATAGGTTAGGAGGCACAGACGTGAAGGTGCAGGTACGGAGGTACAGCACGGAAGAGCAGGTGACGTGGCGCAAGGGGGGAGGTGCAGGGGCACATGTGTAGAATAGGAGCAGGCAAGAAGGTGAAGGTGCAAAGGCGCAGTCACGGAGGCGCAGGCTTGGAGGCACAAGTGCAGAGGAGCAGGCGTGGAGGCGCAGGCGCGGAGGCAAAAGCACAGAGGCGCAGACATGAAGGTGCAGGCGTGGAGGCGTAGACCGAGGAGCAAAGGATGAGGTGAAGGCACGGAGGCGCAGGCGTGGAGGCACAGTCACAGAGATGCTTGCGCAGAGGCACAGGCATGGAGGTGCAGGCTTGGAGGTCCAGGCGTGGAGGTGCATGCGCAGAGGCACAAGCGCAGGATGCAGGCGCAGAGGCACGGGCACGTAGGCGCAGGCGCGGAGGCACAGGGAAAAAGGTGCAAGGGCGGAGGCGCAGGCAAGAAGAGACAGGCACACAGGTACAGGCGTAGAGGCGTAGGCGCTGAGATGCCGTGCAGAGGCGCAGGCATGGAGGTGTAGGCAAGGATGTGCAAACGCGGAGGTGAGGGCCCAGAGGCCCAGGCGCAGATGCACAGGTGCAAAGGATCAGGTAAAGAGGCATAGGCACAGAGGCACAAGCATAGAGGCGCAGGCGCAGAGGCACGTAGGCACGGAGGCACAGATGCACGGAGGCACAAGCATAGAGGTGCAGGCGCGGAGGCACGTAGGCACAGAGGCACAGATGCACGGAGGCACAGAGGCGCGGAGATGTAGGGACGGAGGCAGAGGCATGGAGGTGCAGGCACTAAGGGCAGGCACAGAGGCACAAGGGTGGTGGCGCATACGCGGTGGTGCATGCGTGGTGGCACAAGTGCGATGGCGCCGGCACCGAGGTGCAGGCACGGGGACACAGGTGTGGAGGCACAAATGCAATAGCCCAGGCATGGAGGTACAAGCATGGCATGCGCAACTGGGGAGGAGCAGGCATGGAGGTGCAGGCGCGGAGGCGCAGGAGCGGAGGCGCAGGTGTGGGGACAAAGACGTGAAGACACAGGCATGGAGGCATAGGCACAGAGGCGGAGGCTTAGAGGCCGGGGCACAGAGGCGCAGGTGTGGAGGTGCAGGCGCAGAGGCACAAGCACGGAGGCGTAGGGGCAGAGGTGCGGGTATGGAGGTGCAGGCGCGAAGGAGCAGGCGCGGAGGCGCAGGCAGGCAGGCGCATGCGTGGAGGTGCAGGCACAGAAGCGGAGGCGCATAGGCGCAGGCTCAAAGGCGTAGGCACGGAGGCGCAGGTGTGGAGGTACAGATGTGGAGGTGCAGGTGTGAAGGAACATGGATGGAGGCACAGGCGTAGAGATACAGGCTCACATGCGCAGGCTCGGAGGCACAGGCGCGGAGGCGCAGGTGCGGAGCCGCAGGCATGGAGGCACAAGCACGGAAGTGCAGGCGCGGAGGCGCAGGCGCGGAGGAGCAGGCGCGGAGGCACAGGCGCAGAGGTGCAGGCGTGGAGGCGCAGGTACGGAGGCGCAGGGGCTGAGGCACAGGCACGGAGGTGAAGGCGTGGAGGCCCAGGGGCGGAGGCGCAAAGGTGGAGGTGCAGGCAAAAAGGCGTGGGTGCAGAGGTACATGCGCAGAGGTGTGATGTGGAGGCAAAGGCGAGTAGGTGAAGACGTGGAGGTGCAGGCGCAGAGGTGCAGGCGTGGATGCTAAGGCGTGGAGGCTCCGGCATGGAGGCGCAGACGCAGAGGCATTAGCAAAGAGGCACAGGCACAGAGGCTTAGGCGTAGAGGCGAAGGCACGGAGCAGAGGCACGGAGGTGCAGGGGCAGAGCCACAGCAACAGAGGCGCAGGCGCGGAGGCACAGGTAGAGAGGCGCAGGCGCCAAGGTGCAGGGATGGAGCATAGATGCGGAGGTGCAGGCACAGTGGCACAGGTGCGGTGGTGTATACGTGGTGGTGCATGCACGATGATACAAGTGCAGTGGCACTGGCACGAAGGTGCATGCGCACAGGCACAGGCACAGAGGCGTAGGTATAGAGGCACAGTCCCATGGCACAGGCATGGAGGCGTAAATGCAGAAGGTGCAGCCGGGGAGGCACAGGCACGGAGGCTCAAGTGTGGAGGTGCAGGCACAGAGATTAAGGCACGGAGGTGTACGTGTGGAGGCGCAGGCGTGGAGGCACGGAGGGGCAGGCACAGATGCGCAGGCGTAGAAGCGCAGTCGCAGAGGCACAAGCGCAGAGGCGCAGGCATGGAGGCGTAGGCACGGAGGCGGAGGTGTGGAAGTGCAGGTGCAGAAGCACAGGCTCGGAGGTGCAGGTGCAAAGGCGTAGGCGTGGAGGGGCAGGGGCGCAGGCGCAGGCATGGTGGTGCAGGCACGATGGTACAAATGTAGTGGCGCATGCACAGAGGTGCAGGTGCAGGGGCACAGGCACAGAGGTGCAGGTGCGGAGGCACGATCGTGGTGATGCAGGCATGGAGGTGCAAATGTGGAAGGTGCAAATGGGGAGGCAAAGGTACGGAGGTACAGACATGGAGGCGCAGGCAGAGAGACATAGGCATGGAGCCCCGGGCGCGGAGGCGCAGGCACACAGGTCCAGGCACAAACATGCACGCACTGAGGTGCAGGCGCAAAGGCATAGGCATGGAGGCGCAAGATCAGAGGGGCAGACGTGGAGGCACAGGCACTGAAGAGCAGATGAGGAGGGGCAGGCGTAGAGATGCAGGCATGGAGGTGCAAGCGCAGAGGTGAAGGGACGGAGGCACACGCGTGGAGAGGCAAGCGCAGAGGCACAGAATCAGTGGCGCAGGTACGGAGGCATAGGCACAGAGGTACAGAGACGGAGGCGCAGGCACGTTGGTGCATACAAAGTGGTGCAGGCATGGTGGCAGAGACACAGAGGTGCAGGTGTGGAGGCACAACCACGGAGGCACAGGCATTTAGTTACAAGAAGAGAGGGTGCACCTGGGAAGGCATAGGCACGGAGGCGCAGGTGCGGAGGCACAGGCACAGAGGCGCAGGCGCCGAGGTGCAGGCGTGGAGGCACATGCACAGAAGCACAGGCACAAAGGCACAGGTGCAAAGGCAAAGGCATGGAGGTGCAAATGCGGAGGCGCAGGCGGGGAGGCATAGGTGAAGAGGCGCAGGGGCGGAGGCGCATGCGCAGAAGCACAGGCAAGGAGGCGCAGGTGCGGAGGCACAGGTGCGGAGGCGCAACCACAGAGACGGTGTGGAAGCACAGCTGCAGAGGCGCAAGCAGAGAGGCGTAGTGTGGGAGGCGCATGCAAGAAAGCGCAAGCACGGAGGCACAGGCATGGAGGCGCAGGAACGTATGTGCAATGAGGAGGCGCAGGCGCGGAGGCGCATGTGCTGTGCATGCGTGGAGGCACAGGCGCGGATGCGTAGGACCAGCTTCAATAGCTAACAAAGGGTTATGTGCCCACGCCTGTGGTGAGAAAGGTTTCACGCACGCCAAGCGCTAAGTCACAAGCAGTGAGAGCGCTTTCACTCTGATCCAACCTCTTTGCTTGCAGGTTAGCTTAAACAGGAGGGGAATACAACAAGAGTGCAACTTTCCGTCTTGAGAGCTGACATCAGCCTACACCAGCCTACATCAGCCTACATCTGCTCGCAATGGCCAATGTGAATAGGGCAAGCAGCTATCTCTTTTCACCAACACAAGTAATAGTCGCCACCCGACCAGATATAGCCCATGCTGTTGGGCACGTGATCCGGTTTGTGGCGAATCCTGGTCCACTGCACTGGCAGGCTTTGAAGCGCATCATGCGCGACCTTAAGGGTGGCATGTGGGGCTTCATTTTGGAGGCCTTGCTGGATCCGCGCCAATCCATCTCATGTGCTATACCGGAATTGATTGGAGAGGCAGGATAGATAAAAGAAAACCCACCTCAGGCTTTATGCTAAATGGAGGAGCTGCCAGTTGCGCGAGTCCCAAGTAGGAACGTGTGCCTCTATCAACAACTGAAGATGGGCACATGGCCTTGGCTGATGTGTGTAAAGAGTTGCACTAGCTACGTAGCTTGCTATCTGATATGAATACACCACAGGCAATAGCAACGGTTATCAAGATAGCACAATTGACACGTCCAAGAGCCCAGTACTCTCCAGTCGCACAAAACACATTGAAATCCACTACCACTATGCTCGGGACTTGGTCTACAAGCAGAACATTGGGCTCGAGTATGTCGGTACCAAGCTCAACTGGGCTAACATGTTTACAAAGTCACAGGATAAGGATCTCCACCACGGGGGGTAGGCAAGGTATCGGTATGGTTAACACGGGTGATGAAGAATGTGTCAACAGGCATGAGGCAAACGGACTAGAAAACAGGGCCAACACAATGGCACCTGTCGTCCACTCCTAGAATTTTAGCTAGGAGAAAACATCACCCTCATGATCACGATTCCACACTGAGCAGCTCCTAGGCAATCACTTTCTGGCAACTGTGTCCAATTAACACTTGGTCACTTCTGCGCGAGGTGCTAGTCAGGTGCTACTCAACTCCTGGGGCTTGGACCAACCAGTTTCTTCTTTCTACTGTTCGTCAGTCGGACAGCTTTGTGAGAAGTATCTAAGGCCAGATTTTATGTTTAGAATGAGGAATGATCCTGGTAAATACAGTCCTAGGCCTGGCATCTAAGGTGTGTGGGTAGTGGCACTTTCGGAGGTGGCCACTCCACAGCACTTCAAAAGCTTGCCAATTGGTGCATCCACTGACCGCCAAGTGGCACATCCTCCTCATGCTTGTAGAAATATCTAGGGAACTTCCTCTGTACAGGAAGTTCAAGAACCTTCCTGCTCACATTAAGGCTCAATTGCAAGACCTGTTGTCCCTAAGTCCAACGTGCTATCCATCGCGCTAAACAGCTGGTGTCTTGCTTGGACTTGCACCACGAACAAGATTTGGAATTACTCCAAGGGAGCATTGCATGCCCAACTTGTCTGCTAAGCTATAGCAGTGGCCAAGGGGGCATAAAAGAACAACAATCTCTCTGGCCACCTGCTGTGGTAATCTTATTCTGCATGAACCCAGAGCTCTGCATTGCATGTGTGCACCTCAGTTGTCTTGGTCTTTAGTCCTCATCTCCTGCATCCACCATGCCGATTCCTCGAGCGCCTGCAGCATGCAAGTCACAATCAAGCGGCTTTCTCAAGAAGTCCACAAGCATCCTCTTGGTTTGACATGCTCTAGTTCCTCGACACCCTTAGCAACAAGGTCGCGTGAGTAGTGGTACCGAATGTCAATGTGATTCATACTCCAGGAGGTCATGTCCTCCTCTGCCATAGCAATGGCGCTCTGGTTGTCAATGCGAATAACCGTTGTTTCCTCTTGTGGTGACTTGATCTCGTCAAGCAGACTGCAAAGCCACTGTGCTTCCTTACACACTTTTGAGAGTGCGATGGACTCCACCTCAGCAGTAGACAACGAGACGTAGTCCTGCATCCTGCTTGCCCATGAGACCACACCACCGTTGAGAGGCAGAAAAAGCCCGACGTGGACTTCCTGTCATCAATCCACCCTGCCCAGTCAGCTTCGCTGTAGCACGTTAGTCGTAGTGAGTCTGATCCTTCAAGACCTCCAAACTGCAACGGTGATCAAATCATCCACATGCAACGCCAAAAGCAGCAAGCCACGCTCGTTCTCCTGCACATAGACGCTGGGGTCATTCTTGCAGTGCACAAAGGAGAGATCGGCCATGAATATGTCCATCTCCTTTTGCCAGATCCGTGGTGCCTGTTTCAGCCCGTACAACGCCTTCACAAGCTAACACACCTTTCCTGTGGGTACACACCTTTCCACCCCCTACAGTACTTCCATAGGTACCTTTTTGTCCAACTTCTCAGAAAGAAAGGATCTTTTGACGTCCATCTGCTGGACCTCTAGGTCTTTGGCAACATAGATGGCCAGTAGGGACCTGATGGAGGTGAACGTGACAACCGGTGCGAAGGTCTCATCGTACTTAGACCCTGTGCGCTTTGAGAGTCACTTTGCCACCAACCTCGTCTTGTAACAGTCGATGTTGTCATCCTTGTTCCCCTTCGACCTAAGCACCCACTTTGAGCCCACCCCGTGAGCATTGGCAGGCCTGTCCACCAGCTGCCATGTACCATTTTCTTCAATGAATGCAAGGTCGTTGTTCACGACCTCCTTCCATTTGGTCGCATCAACCATTTTGTCAGTATTTTTGCCACAGTGAGTGGCTCTCCCTGAGCCAAACAGGACCAGCTCAATCCATTCCAGCTTCCAGTGTCAGTGTTATATTGTGGCATTTGTTTTCCTTGCCGCGTTCTGTGGCATAGAATTATTGGTGCATCATCTTTGCTCTGCTGCTGTTCCTGTGGTGCAGGCTGCCCTTAAGTTGAATCTTCCTCAGGTGAAGAGCCGGTGGCCTCCGAGCTGGTCTCAGAGGCCTCGGACATCTCTGACTTTGTGTCTGAGCCCGCCACTACGTTAGCCTGCGCAGCTGCTATCCCTGCCACACCACTCTTCTCCGTGGCCTGCCGCACTGGCACCACTTGCTAGTTTTTGGGAGCTTGATCTCCTGACTCCAGCAGCACCAACCACTCTCCCTTTTTGGAGCTTTTTTGGGATCAAGCAGCTCTCCCTTGCCTAGTGTCCTCTCATTGAAGGTCATATCCAGGCTTGTGATTAGCCTTCTTGCTGCCAGGTCTCAAAGGTGGTAGGTCTTTTGGACAGATTCATAGCCCACCATTACACACGTCCATGCTCTCACATCCAGCTTGCTGCCACCTTCTCCTGTCTGGACCTTTGCCCATGCGGTGCAGCCAAAGACCTTCAGGTGTGAGGCGTCCAGCTTCTTTCTCCACCACACCTCCTGTGGCGTCATCTGTTGCTTGCCCTTTATCTTGCCGCACCTGTCTAGAGCAGCCGCAGGAGTTAGGTTGACGAGGTAGGATGTTGTTCTTGCAGCTTCCGCCCAGATGCGCGGAGGGAGTCTTGCACCAAAGAGCATGCTACGTCTCATGATGGTCTGATGGTCCCACCGAGGATGGTCTGATTCATCCGTTCAGAGACACCATTGCTCTTTGGCCTGTAGGGTATAATGGGCTGATGGTCGATGGAGGTAGAGTTAATCAAAGAACTTTTAGCACTAGGTGAAGTGTGTATGATGTTGTCAGGTGCACAAGAAGCTTCAAGGGAAGATACTCTTGGTGTGTGTGATGTGCTTGAGGTTGTTTGGTTAACATCTGTGGGGGAGGGAGGGTGGAAAGTGTATTTGGGGAGTGTGAGTGGAGGTGTACGACTATGTGTATGGACTGTGTGTACTGAATTGTACATTTGTATGTTATTGTGATTGATGTTCTTGAGGTTGGTTGGTGGTTAATCTCTTGGGAGGGGGGAGGGTGGAAAGTGTATGTGGGGAGTGTAAGTGGACTTGTACGACTATGTGCATGGAATGTGTGAATCAATGTGTACTTTTGTATGTTGGTGTGAGTGATGTGCTTGAGGTTGGATGGTGGTTCATATTTTGAGGGGAGGAGGGTGGAAAGTGTATGTGGGGAGTGTAAGTGGACTTGTACGACTATGTGCATGGAATGTGTGAATCAATGTGTACTTTTGTATGTTGGTGTGAGTGATGTGCTTGAGGTTGGATGGTGGTTCATGTTTTGAGGGGAGGAGGGTGGAAAGTGTATGTGGGGAGTGTACGTGGAGGTGTACGACTATATGTATAGACTGCATGTATTGATGTGTACTTTGTATGTTGATGTGATTTATGTGCTTGAGTTTGTTGGTGGTTAACTTCTTGGGAGGGGGGGGGGGTGGAAAGTGTATGTGGGGAGTGGAAGTGAAGGTGTAAGGATATGTGTATGGACTTTGTGAATTAATTTGTATTTTCATGTTGATTTGAGTGATGTGCTTGAGGTTAGTTGGTGGTGCATCTCTTGGGGGGGGAGGGTGGAAAGTGTATGTGGGGAGTGTAAGTGGAGGTCTACGGCTATGTGCATGGAATGTGTGTACTAAGTTCTACTTTTGTATGTTGGTGAGAGTGATCTTCTTGAGGTTGGTTGGTGGTTAATCTCTGGAGGGGTGTGGGGGAGGGGAGAAAATGCACGTGGGGAGTGTAAGTGGTGGTACACAACTATGTGTATGGATTGTATGGACTAATGTGAATTGTTGTATGTTGGTGTGAGTGACGTGCTTGTGGTTGGTTGGTGGTTGATGTTTTGAGGGGGAGGGTGGAAAGTGTATGTGAGGAGTGTAGGTGGAGGTGTATGGCTATGTGTATGGACTGTGTGTAATAATGTGTACTTTTGTATGTTGGTGTGAGGGATGTGCTTGCAATTCGTTGGTGGAAAATGGCCAAAAAACTATTGTATGATGTTTATGTAAGGCTTCAGCTCGGTAGGAGTGGGGGGATGTGAGGTGGTAGTGTATGTGGGTAGTGAATGGAGAGGTGAATACAAGTTGTTTTTTGTGTAATGGAGGATGGTAAGTAGAGCAAGAAAATAGAAAAAAGACAATTCCTTAGCATTTAATCTTAAACAAGCCAGTAAAGTTTTGAAGAAGCAGCTTCAAGATAAATGTATAGCTTACATCGGGTCAATATCTCACTCTCCTAGAAACTTTCCTTTCAGACTCACTGACAAGAATATGACAGGAAGAAGTAAGACGTATAGTTCACTCTTAACTTTGATTGGTGATTTTTGTGATTTCCTTCCTACACCTAGACGTATACGCGTCCTTCTTGCGGAAAAAAACCGGCACCGAAGTCATCTTCAGACACTGACGTGCTTCTTTATAACAGCTGTACCGGCAGTCAAACATTTAACCTGCCGCTCGACCGGCACAGCCGCTTGACCGGCAGGGTATCTGCTGTATAGTATTTGTCTGGCACAAGCGTACCAAGCAGACTATCCAACAGAGAGAGGGAGAAAAACAAAAACAAAAAAACAAAACTCCAGTTGCCGTTGCGAGTTTTTTAATTTTAGATGATTCGCCACTTCTCCCCTTCGATAGCCGCAGTCGGATGCAAAAAATAATTCGTCAATTTGGCGATTGGATTGTCGACTCTTTTGGCATCTCAAGACCGTCCAATAAAACCGTAGGAAGTGATTGAATGATATCGGGAGACTTTTGCGTGAATATGTAACGTCAACGATTAGTATAGATTAACTCATTGTGAGATTGAATGGAATACATGTTTATTGGCGGTCGCCGATCGTCGATCATTTTTCACTTGTGTACAACACATGGTCACTCGCGTGGTATTTGTCGTGCAGTTCCATGTTCAATTGCAACATACACAAGTCACCTTGAGGGGGGATGGGGGATGGCATGTTAAACCCAAAACCGGATCTCCCTCACCCCTCCTCCCCCACCCCCCCACCACCAGTCAAGAGCATAGGGGGGATGCATGTGGAAGTGCATAGCTCTCGCACTTCAGTTGGCGGAAAAAGTACAGAAGTGCAAACAAGACATTTTGTGGAATGTTCTTACGCCGGAATGAACTAGGTTACATCTGCAGCATCTAACCACACAATGGGTTGTACACCCCCTAATAGACATCTCACGTACACTTTGTGGGATTGCCGAGGGGGGGAGGGGGGGGAGGAGAGCGAACAGCGAATTTGAATTTCCGATGGACTGAAATTCTCAGCTACTGTCACGAAGAGATCTCCTCATCTTCCGGCTCTTATTGTTTTCAAAAACATTCATCCGAAGACCTATGTGTCTTCCGATAGCCAGAAGTAGTTCTCCCTAAAGCTTTTCGCAGTTGACTTCCTCGATTCTAATTTCTAATGGTGTACGTTTGTAACAATTAAAAGATATCTTAGTACAAAAATCATCCAAAGTTTTATGAAGAACCCTTGCAATTAGTGTTATAAAAATGTTCTTTCATTTGTTATGCATCCTAAGTATACATGAAGGAAATTCCCAGAAACAATTTTACATGTAAGAATCCCTTATGAAGAACTGTGATGGAAAAATAGTATTCTGTGTGCTTTAGAAGGTTCCTACTACCTTCCAGTTTCCACTATACACATTATAGATCATTTCCTAGTAGTCTCTTGTGTATGGTTTTGTAAGGTATACACTACTAGAGGAATGTACGATTTAGGGGTGATGGGTCGATGCCGCGTTGCCGCAGCCAGCCCTTGCATTCCTCATACTCTCCGCCGTTGTCGCTTTGCAGCGCCTTGGCATTCTTTCCGGTCTGCCTCTCAACCATGGTGACAAAATCCTGAAGCTTCTCTCTGACCCCTCCCTTTGCTTTGAGGAATTCTATCCACATCTTGCGGCTGTGGTCATCAAAAAAGGTCAGGAAGAACTTGTTGCCACTGTTCGATGCCGTGCGGAAGGGTCCACACACGTCGGTTTGAATTAGGTCCAGGGCAGCTTCCACACAGTATCCGTTGTTCTCAAAGTGTTTTCTATTTGTCTTGCCTTGGAGGTAAGGTTTGCACAAGCTGCCACACCCAGCCGCATCCTTTGTTCCCAAAGCGTCTATGCGACAGCTCAGCGTCTCCGTCCTTGGCAGCAGAGGACACCTTCTGAGTTGCTGTTGGTGTGCTCTCCTACGTTTGTGTCGAGACAACTCCCTTCGCCGCATCTGCATGACCCTTGTCTTCCGAGCTCTCTGTTGCCGTTATGTGTAGTACGTAGAGCTCGTCGACTCGTAGAACCTGTGCTACGAGGTCTTTCTTGGCATAGGGGACCTTGGTGTCCTCATTCTTGACGATGACTGTCTTCTTCTGCGTGAACACCACCGTCATGTTGTTGTTTGTGATTTTTGACACAGACAGGAGGTTTGCCGCACGTCACGTAGCCGCACATCCTTCTTTACACCATTGAGGCTGCTGCTCAGCAGCTTGTCTCCCACACCCTTTGTGTTCACAATGCTGCCGTTTGCGCATCTGAACCACCGCTAAGTGTGGCCGATGGAGACAAATCTAGCCTGGTCATTGTTAGAGTGATGGTCAGTGCCAGAGTTGAACCCAAAGGCTCTTGGCCTGAGAAGCGCCGCTCCCTTTTCTGGAGGCGTGATCTGAGCCATCATGTTGGTGGCCTCTTTGCCACCCTTTTTGCTACATTTGTTCCCACTGTTCCCGTTGTCTTCCTTGTTTGGCGAGTTGTAGTCTCTTGCCCAGTGCCCAGGTTTGCTGTAGTTGCGACAGTTGCCCTGTCACTTGGGAGCCTTTCTGCCATTGTTGCCTCCACCGCTACCGCTTTCACTGCAGCCATTCTGATCACCGGCCCTTTGCTCCCGCGAACACCATAGTATGTGGAATAGGCTGAGAAGTTAGCCTCATGCCGCTGCGGTGCATGGCCTCATTTTGCAGGTACTTGGACACTGTTGCATACGTCAGGTCATCCTCCTTCCAACCGCCCATGACGGTGATCATTGGGCTCCAGCTCTTC
>SZWC01017471.1:4429-17470 GCA_023375785.1 Penium margaritaceum | reverse complement strand
AAAATGGGGATTCCTCCCAGGGGTCCAAGACCTTGCGGCAGTGACATAGCACTCACATTTGCTCCAGTGGTCTGCCCTGTGGTAGCCACTGTTGAGCTTGAGGACTGCCCTGCGGCAGCCCCCACTCCTCCCGATGGGTCAACCATTTTTGTTGCCCTTGTCTGCTTCCCACGTCTCTGCTGCGTTGAGGCCGATGTAGGCTGATGTTAGCTGATGTCTGCTACCGGTTTTAGGATGCAGATCCGTTGCTTACCCCTCCAGCCGATGTTCACCTGCAGACAGAGAATAAATCTACACCAACACACCCAGGGTCTTGCCACCAAGGGCAGAGCTTGTCCTGGTTGGGACACAAGGGTCGTGCCTCCAAGGGCAGAGCTTGTCCTTAGTCCCTGTGTGTTAAGTGCAGACCAAGCCGTTGGATCTGATGAAGCTGATGGAGCTGATGGAGTTGATGGAGCCGGCGTGTGCACCTGCAGAGAGCGTACCAGAGTTGAGCGAAGCGTGCCTTACAACTGGTCAGTGTGGGCCCATAACCCTTTGTCAACCGGCCTGAGGCAAACGGACTAGAAAACAGGGCCGACACAATAGCACCTGCCGTCCGCTCCTAGCATTTCAGCTAGGAGAAGATATCACCCTCAGGATCACGGTTTCACACTGAGCAGTTCCTAGGCAATCACTTGCTAGCAACTGTGTCCACTTAACACTTGGTCACTTTCGCGCGAGGTGCTAGTCAAAGACTAACTCCTGGGGCTTAGACCAACCAGTGTCTTCTTTATACTGTTCCTTAGTTGGACAACTCTGTGAGGAGCATCTAAGGCCAGATTGTGTAATTAGAATGAGGAATGAGCCTGGTACATATAGTCCTAGGCCTGGCTTCTAAGGTGTGTGGGCAGTGACACTTTTGGGGTGGTCACTCCAAACCACCTCACCAGTCCGCCAATTGGCGCATCCACTGACCGCCAAGTGGCGCACTCTCCTCATGCATGGAGAAATGTCTAAGAAACTTCCCCTGTGCTATAAGGTCAAAAAACCTCCTGCGCACATCAAGGCTCAATCGCAGGACCTGTTGTCCCTAAGTCCTACATGCTATCCGTTGCGCTACACTTCTGGTGTCTCGCTTGGACTTGCACCACGAACAAGGTTTGGGGGACTTACTCCAAGGGAGCAGTGCATGCCCAACCTGTCCGTCAACCCATAGCAGTGGCCATGGGGCATAGAAGAACAACAGCTTCTTGGGAGCTGCATGGTTGGTCTGCCACCTTGGCACTAGGATGCTTATGTGTCAAGCTCACGCCAAAAGTCTGGTTGTCATGTGGTTGGGTCAAGCCACTGCTCAGGTTGTGCTTTTGGCCTAGGATGATTGGAAAGATGTATACAAAAGGACTCGTCTTGCATGCTGATCAAGAATCCCTTGCTTCATGATGTCTTGCGTATCGACAACTTGAGCTCTTCTTCAGATGTAATGCTAAGGCGGTAGTACTCTTGAAAGTGAGTGTATGCATGATTAAGTTTGGGGTGTATAACACTTTCCTGCAAAGGAAGAAGGTGCAAAAACCATTGTGAGCTTTTTGGTTTCACGGCTTCTCTGCCAGAGCTGGTTAGCTCAATAGCTAGCAGTTCTTACCAAGGAAGTAAGTAGACAAGTCTTCAAACCTGTAGTGCATGCTGACCATCTTGCGTGTCCCAATGACCCCGTGTCATTCATGCTCACTGGCTTCCAGTTGGTTCTGCCAGCACTATGTGTTAACCTACATTGTCTTGATGTTGCATGTGCTTTCTTCGGTCATGGGGGATTGTTAATACCTGTGGTCAGTTTTTGTCCCTTCACACCTAGAATGTCCTATTGTATTGTCTTGCATGCACACACACATGTACAGGGGACTGAGTGTTGTGGCTGCTTCTCGAGGTCTGCCCTACGAGATTGAAGTTTCCAACTTGGTTTTTTTCGTGGTGGAGGTATAAACTCAAACACTTAAGGATGCCTTGGTGAGTTATGGTTAGTCGAGGCCATTTCATACACTAGCTTCTTAGTGTATGCCTTGAGTGTACTCTCTTTAAAGAGAGTCCCTTGCACTCATTCTTGCACTCCTTCCATTATGTAAGAGAAAATTGTGCCTTTGACATTTATGGCCAAAAACATCTTGTTAGGAAGGACCCCAATGTGTGGCACTAGTGTATGTGACAAGTGTACTTAATCACCACAATAAAATACACTAATGGAGTACCAAATATGTTTATTTGTCTCACGTATAGAAGCATACCTTGTTTTTTGTCTTTTCTGGCCCAACAATTCTCTTTTTCAGGTCCTCAATGCGTGAGGCTAGTGTGTATGGCTACTGCGCTCGGTCACCATACAACAGTACACTAAAAGCATACTCAATGCGCTCATTTGTCTCATGTGTCCTAGAACACATTGCCTTTTGTCCTACATGGCCCAGTAATTCTTTTATTGAGAAGGATCTCAACACGTCGGGGTAGTGTATGTGGCTAGTGCGCTTGGTCACCATACAAAATTACACTAAGAGTGCACTCAATGTCCTCATTTGTCTCATGTGTCATAGCACATATTGCCTTTTGTCCTATATGGCCCAAAGGAAGGTTCTCAGTGCATGGGGTTGGTGTATGTGGCAACTGTGCTCAGTTTACATACCAAAACACACTAAGAGTGCCCTCAGTGTGCTTTGTTTTCCTATGTGTCCCAGCATATCTCGCTTCTTTTCCTACATGGTTACACTATTATCTTCCTTCAAATGCCCTCACTTTGTGGACCTATTGCACGTGACAAGTGCACTTTTTCACCATCAAAAAATACACTTAGTGTGAAATCAGTGTTCTTCAGTATCTCAAATGAACAAGCGGCACTTGAGAACACTAACGTTTCTTTCTTTGCATTTGGTGTATTTTTCTCTTATTCAGATAACAAGAGAAAAATACAGCAGCACTTCGCTGGCCGGCGGCCAGCCCTCGCTGACCGCCGGCCAGGGGTGGTGCGCAACCACCCCTCGCTTCAGCGAGGAGGGAGGGCCGAACCAGCCCTCTCGCTTCATTCCTCCCCACTTGTTATGAATCGTCCCGGTTCATGAACAACAAGTAGGATTTTCAGTCAGTGAGTCATCAACATTGTGAAAGAAAATTAACAATTTCAATCACCAGCTAGACATGAACACGTGCATGGCACTTACACCTAAGCTACAGCTTGTAGGTCAGTACAGCTAGCGGCCTCCCCCTTTAGGCTGGAGCGTTCAAGCAACAACCATGTTGGGCGTCCCCAACCTCCTATGGTCGCTGTCCATGAATGCTACCCTGTGGGAATGTTGTTCATTTTTTTCGCGTTCAGGTGGTACCTCCTGCCACGCGTCGATCTATGTGAGCTGCAAGCTCGCTCCAATACTCGTTGACCACCCCTGTGGGCAACCGAGATTTGGGCTCACATGAATTATGTTCAGGTCTACAACCGGCCCAATGAACGAGGTACTCCCTCACAATGCGCAACCGAAGAGTGCGCTCTTGGTGCTAGAGTAGGCAAAGGACCTCGTATTGGCCGTAGGCAGCAAGGACTGCTGGCGGTGGTTGAACGGTTTCGTCTGCCGTGTATGGAGCCAGCAGGCTCACATGAAACACGTCATGTGTTTTCATACTCGGCAGAAGTAGCAATCGGTATGCCACTGGCCCGATGCGTGCCACAATGGGAAACGGCCCAATCCACTTCGGTAGAAGTTTTCTTGCCCCTGTTGACTTCAGCTGAAGGTTCTTAGTGTTGAGCAGAACTTTGTCACCGATGTCAAACGAGACCTCCCGGCAACCTTTGTCGGTATATGCCTTTTGTTGCTGCCGAGCTGCTTGAAGGTGACCCTTCGCCTCTTGTAACAAGGAGTCGATGCGCCCGGCAAAGGCTTGAGTGGAAGGAACCTGCCCTTCTGTGCTCCCACTCTTCACCAATGAAGAGGGTACCACTGGATGCTGACCACTGTTCAACACGAACAGTGTGAACTGTGTGGACTCATTCACCGAGTTGTTCACTGCAAACTCTGCCGGTGCTAGGAATTCGTCCCAATCATGCATAGCAGGGTCCACGTACATGCGGAGCATCTTCTCCAGAGTGCGATTCATGCACTTTGTTTGTCCGTCAGTTTGAGAGTGAAATGATGTCGACATTTGTGACTCACTGCCGAAGTACTCGTGAATCTTTTGCCAGAACTTACTAGCAAATTTTTGATCTCGATCGGAGATAATGCGCAACGGCAAGCCGTGGTACTTTACGACACCCTCAAAGAAGAGACCAGCGGTCTCCTCTGCGTTCACGTCAGTGGTTGTAGGAATGAAGTGTGTCATCTTCGTCAAAAGATCCACAACCACGAGTATTGCATCATGGCCACGGGCCGTGTCCGGAAGACTAGTAATGAAGTCCATACTGACGCACTCCCGTGGAGTCCCAGGAATGGGAAGCTGTTGGAGGAGTCCAGTAGGCTTCTTGTTACTAGCCTTATCCCGAAGACATGGGTCACATGTTATGCAATACTTACGGAAATCGACACTCCATCCTGGCCACCAATAGTGGTCCAAAAGTGCCTGTCCGGTCTTTCGGGGTCCCACATGATCTGCGACCGGCAGGTCGTGGAACTGGGAGATAACCTTTGCTCAAAGGTCTCTCGAGTTTTGCACAACAACTTGTTCTCCGTGCCAGAAGATTCCTGCGGCCTCCACCAAGCTGTACTTGTCCAGATTTTGAGAGTCTTGAAACCAAGAATCCACATTGTATCCCATCGCAATCCTGTTTACAAAACCGTTGTAATGGATAATCTCTCGTGGTGGTTACCGCAGAGGTGTAGGGGGATCTGGTGATTGTAGTGTTGCTGTTGTAATGGCCATAAAACACCCACTGACCTCGGTGGTTGCTTTAATTTCCACAGGTTGTCGGCTTAGTGGATCGGCCACATTGATGTTTCCTGGCCGATGTTCCTATGTGAACACGAATCGGCTCAGGTATTCGCTCCAACGCGCCTGTTGTCTTGACAGGTTCGGCTGCGTTTGGAAAAACACCAATGGATTATGGTCGGTCACGGCCGTCACACCCCCTTCAGCACGCTCAAGGTAGCAACACCACATCTTGAAAGCGTGTACTACCGCAAGGAGCTCTTGATCCCCAGTCGTGTACCGCGTTTCCACGGGGATGAGCTTCCGGCTCTCATATGCAATTGGGTGGCCGTTTTGCATGAGGACGGCTCCGAGTCCTACTACCAACGCATCACATCAAACCTCCCAAGGTTGCGATGGATCCAGAAGAGCTAGGAAAGGCACCGTGGATAGAAGCTCTTTGACTTTGAGAAACGCGTTCTCACAATCAGGTGTCCATTCCGAATGCACGTCTTTTCGCGTGAGCCTGGTTAGCGGTGCTACAAGGGTCGAATACCCTGGCATAAACCGTCAAAAGTAGTTTGCAAGGCCGAGGAAAGACCAAATATGCCCAACATTTTCGGGGCGTGGCCAGTCCACAATGGCTTGGACCTTTCGTGGGTCGACGCGGATGCCGTCCTTGCCGACGATGTGTCCAAGGTATTCGAGCTCCTCTTATGAAAACTTGCACTTGCTCACTTTCGCATAGAACTTTTGTTCCCGCAAGATTGCAAGAACTTTGCGTAGATGTTCTATATGCTCTTCCATTGATTTGGAGAAAAACCAGGATGTCATCCAGGTAAACCAAGACAGACTGTCTGAGTTGCTTGGCAAACGTTCGGTTCATTTCTCCTTGGACGGTTGCCGGGACATTTGTAAGCTCGAAGCATAACACCTGGACCTGATAGTGTCCCATGTGCGTTCGAAACGCGGTTTTGGACACATCGTCTTCCGTGATGTGGATTTGATGGTACCCTCGAGACAAATCCAAGGACGAAAATACTTTTGCACCTTGGAGTTGGTCAAAAAGGTCCTCGATCCGTGGTAAGGGGAATCGTTTTTTTGTCGTCAGCTTGTTCAACGCCCGGTTATCCACGCACATGCGTAAACCACCATCCGTTTTGTTCACAAAAAGGATCGGCACACCGTACGGCGAGCTATAGGGCTCAATCCACCCTTTTACAAGGTACTCTTTGATTTGGCATTCGGCCTCTCGCCTTTCTACTAGACTAAGGTGATACATGGATCTGAATGGAGGAGTCGCCTCAGGTTGCAGCAGAATCGTGTGGCCCATGTGTCTTTCTGGTGGAATTCCAGCCGGTGGATCTTGGAATACATCCGAAAACTCTACCAATAGAGACCTGATCTCTTGTGGTGTGTCTTCCTTCACGTCATCCTCCACTTTTTGCAGCTGAGCCAAGAAGTATCGACAACCTTGTTGAAGACGTCTCTTGACCTGCATCGTAGACAAATTGGCATGGACTTTGAGTCAAGTCCGTGATAATTCCGTACTCGGAATCAACGTAAAGCGGTGTTGTCCGTTTTGGAGGATCAAACACTTTGACTCAAAGCACTTTAGAGCCATGTTGTCACGGAGCTAGGGATCGCCTAGCACCACGTCAAACGGGTAAAAAAGGTTGAGTACCTTCAACGTGACACTCTGTGTGTACCCTTGAATGCAATTTTTTGCTTTATAAGTACCGATCACAGGTACCGTACGGTTGTCACCGACAACAACTGCGCCATTCGATGGCTTGTACTTCAGGCCAACCTGTCAAGTAAACCCAAGGCTAACAAAAGAGTCATCTCCTCCAGTGTCAGCAAGTACGTTCATGGGAGCACCAGCTAGGTATCTTTTGAACTGCATCGTCATGTTGCCTCCACTCTTCCGAGTGAACAGACTCGACGACGGCAAGCCAAGTTTATGATAAACACGGAATCTGTACGACGGCCATCGCAACTCCCATGATTCACCCACTCGAGTCCACATCTTGTGGGCACGTGTGAATTCGGCTAGCACCTTTCAGTCTTCAAATTTGACTGGGTCGAAATCGTCTACTAAAGGTACTGCGAACGTAATTGAACTCATTACTTTGAGGGTGTTTGCTTCAATCACTATGTCACACAACTCTTACACAGCAGTCGGTGTTACCACCACTAAGCATGTACGATCATGCATCTTGTCCAGAGATGCAAGGTTTAGTGGGCAATGTCGGTCAGCAAGTGTAGAATGCAGTTCAACAAGAGGAGAGAAGACAACAGAGAAATTTGAACTCGTCAAAGACTCCAACTGTTAAACATCCTCATCTGAAAACATGAACCCACACCCGTGATCCAGTTTTACCCCTGAGTGGTCTCCACTGACGTCACTTAGGAGTGGGGAAAACCCGCCCCACGGCCCTGTCCGTTACCACGGCCGGGCCCATTGTCGCGACCGCGACCCTGTCCACGGCCCTGTCTGCGGCCTCCTGCTACACCATCCCAACTAGGTGCTACTGTTGCAGCTAACACTGTGGCCTCTTATCCACCCCCAGCAGCCTGAGGGCACTGAGCCCTAAAGTGGTCCGGCTGCATGTAGTTGTGGCAGAGCCCTTTGCGGAAGGATGTGTTGCGTCGCTCACGCGCCGCCTGCAGCTCATCATTCTCGCGGCTGCTCTTCTTGTTGTGGCCCTTGTATTCACCAGCCTTCTTGGCTGGAGGGTTTGCGGGTTGCTTGCCCTTGGCCCCGCCTCGCTGTCGAGCTGTCTCACCAGCCCCTACAGCGACCATGCGCATGTCACGGCCTTGCTGTGTACGTGCGTTCGGCCGTGCATCAGAGTAGTGCTTCTGGTTTGCCGAATACACTTCGCTCATGTAGTTGCGCAACGCCCTCCAGCTTGTCCGAGCTTGGCCGGTGGCTGTCGTGGTGGTCGTGTCCTTCAGCTTCTCGCTTGCGAGACCATCACGCAAGCGAGAAGCAGCATGCACTCCGGGTACTTGAAATTCTGAGTCCCATCGCCCTCGATGAAGCTTTCGGCTTCCTCCATGAGTGCGGCGAACTCGCTCAAGTAGGATTCGAGCGAGCTACCCAGCTGCCTGAAGTCCTTGATCTTGTGGAAAGCGCGTTGTGCCTCCTCATGTTAGGTGCACTTCTTGCGCATGATCGCGCAGAAAGCCTCCAACGGCATGGGCTGCCACTCGAGGTACGGCTGCTGCGTAGTCCACTCCTCGACCACATACTTGAAGAGTTTGTTTTCAAGCCGCGTCGTGGCAAGGTCGCTCCACTGGCTGAGTGGAGCCTTTTGGACACGTAGAACGTGCTCCAAGCGGTTCAGCCAGTCGGTCAGCTTCACGCCCTTCCAGAAGATCTCCACACTATGGACGAAGGACGTGTTCATGACCGGCCCCGAAGTCGTCGGGGTCGGTCATGAACCGAGACCACCGCTGCCACCGGCAGTGGCATCCGCAGCTGCGGCACGCTGTTCCTACTACTGCATCCGCACCTGGATCACGCTCTGCAATGCTTTGTCGAGATCGTTGCATCGGTGGCTTGCCTCATGGGCGGCCAGGCGCTGCAGCTGGTAATCACGGTCGAGGTCCGTGATGCTCTACCCGACGTGGGCGAGCAGGTTGGCGAACACGAACTTGAGCTCTGATGTCGTCAGAGCTTTGGCGATAGCCTCTAGTGCCTCGCATTGTTCGTGCACCCTTACCCATTGTAAGAGGGCACAGTTCGCGTACACACCTCCAAGGAGTCCCACCTTTCGGAGGAGATTGTCGTCGGCGACGACGCTCAAGTGGGCACTGCCTTGCCCCATTGCGGCCGCATCGTAGGAAGGAGGGTCCGTCCCCATTCCTCCGAGTGGTGCCGTATCTCCACCATCGGTGGTGATCTTGAGTCGGCCTACAACCTCAGCAGCAAACTCCGCGAGCCTACGACGGTCATCGCAAATTGCCTTCGCGGCGACGTCATCCGGCTCGTTCACGGGAACTTCCTATGTGGCTGCTTTCAGCGCCCTTGCTGCTCTTGGCAGTCTCACTGCTGTTGGCAGCTTCAGGCGATGCGGCGGGCGTCTTGCCCTTCTCGAGCAATCGGCTCGAGTTCGTCGCACGACGATGACGATGGTCGCGATCCTCATCGCCTTGGCCATTGTCGGCATCGTGCTCTTCGTCGGGGTCTCCTCCCGGGAGATCCTCCTCCATCGCGTCGTCCGTCGCGTGGGGGTCGTCCACGTGCGCGTCGACATGCTCGTCGAACACCCTTTCGGCCTCCGCACGCTTCTCGGTATCGCCGAGGTTGGTGTCGGTTGCCTTCGGCGGTACGGTTGCCCTTGGCGGTACAGTTGCCTTTGGGTTGGCAACCGTGCTCGCGGCGGCGGCTCCCAAACTTTGGAGTCCACCGAGAGCTCATGGCGAGGCCGTCACCACCTTGACCTTGTTGGTCTTGGACGGTCCGGCACTTGCCATCTCGTCACCTGTGCAACTAGCACGTGATGACCATTGTGAGAATCAACCCACAACGTTAAGGAGGAATCGCCTCCCACAAACCCCTTGCACTCACGATCGGTGAGGCAATTATGAATTAGCTTTCTGTGTTCCTTAGCCGCCACGTCGGCACAAGGTCGTGGGTTTTGAAACTAGTCTTCCTGAGCCGTGACTCACGGGGATTGGAAAGGACTAGTACCTAGGCAAACAGAATATTATAAGACAAAGGAAATGACAAGGGATGCGAGTGTCGCTCACAAAACAAGAGTAAGGAGTTCAAAGAGGAATTCTAAGAATTCCTAACAATATTTTCACTCTTTCTTGTACTTCTTGTCTTCCTCTTGTCTTCTTGTCTTTCTTGGTCTTCTCTTCACGCTCTTTGGCGCTTCTCGGGTTCTTGGGCGGCGTCTTCCCTTGAGCCGGCGGCGTTGGCGAGCCGCCAAAAATCTTCAAGGTGTCACCCTCCTTTTTAGGGTGCTCTCAGGCCGTCAGAGTCCCTAAGCTTGGGAAGGGGCGCTGTCTCAATTTTTGGAAGAGGGAGTTTTGAAGGAGCCTTGAAAATGGGGAGGATTTTGTGGTTTTTGAGGGTGGGAACTCCCCACCCCGCCCCACAAAAATCTTCCTAGCCCTCTGGAAGTGAGGAGAGGCTGGAAGGAAGATTCTCCACCAAGTAGAGCTCTTTTCAAGCTCTCTATCGCACTTTATGACACTTCAATTCGTGAAGTGTAGATGCCGTAGTCCCTTCTTGCGTTTTTGCTACTGCTTCCAGCTGCCGGCGACGTTTTATCTATGCTGTAGCCGCCGTTTACGTCAAACTCTTGGTCACGAGGGTTGTCTGGCTCTGAGAACCACTATAACAGACTGAGTCTCCAGCTCCTCCTCTGAAGTCGTCCTTGGAATTTGCAGAATGGCGTTCCCAGTCCGCGTCAGGAGTTTACCCCCTTCGCAGGACTGAGGGGCAATCGTCATCAATGACCCAGAGCAGGGAGACTCGAATGTTTCGAGTCTCCGGAGGCCCATTTCCGTTTTCAACCAAACCCCTGGTTTTGGGACCCAAACCGGGGATTTTTACCTCGAACTCGTGTGTTCGCATGAGTTATTTTGTTATTTTATGTCAAAGTTTGTCGCAAACAAACTTCGATTTACGTTTTGCCGTTTTGGCGTGAAATCGCCGCGTGCGAGGCACGCTAGCGATTATGCGCCAGCTCTCTCGACCTCATCCTCGCTCCCCCTATCCCTCGTCCTCACTTGCTTGTTTTTGCAAGGAGGGCGAGGGGGGGCGAGGGCACGAGGCCACGAGGCCTCGCCCTCGAGGCCCTTGTGGCCTCTCAGCCACCAATCGGGCTGAGGCCGCGATTGGCGGCTGGCGGCTGGCCGACCGCTTGGCCGGCCGCCGGCCGTCCAGCCGGCCGGCAGCGAGCTGGCCGGCGGCCAGCGAAGTGCTGGCCGCCGGCCAGCCCTCGCTGACGCGAGGGGTGGTGCGCAACCACCCCTTGCTTCAGCGAGGAGGGAGGGCCAAACCGGCCCTCCTGTTACAACTTCACATGCATTAACAAAACAGGAACTTTGCTATTTCTTGAGAGTATACGTGTAACCTGGTACATCGTTATCCATTTTCCAACAGTTTTAAAGATTCCTTCTTCTTGCAGTAGTTTGTAGACGTAGAAACATTCAAAGGTCTTTTTCATTCCGATATCTGTATAAGATGACCTTTCAATGCTACAATCTTCATTACTCAAGATCGCCACTGGGTTCATCCACTTGTAACATACAAGCTTGCAATTCCGTTGGATCATTGCTTCGAGGAGCTTAAGATAACGGTTGTCTATCCGCCAGCGTCCGTCTACTCTCAAAATTATCCAATGTTTTGTCCTGGCAAGAAGTACCTCGCATCATCCATTGCTTGAGGCCTCTCAATGTGGCCCAATGAAGCCGCCAAGTGTATGAGGATAATGCATGTGGCGAGTGCACTCAAAATGGCAGAAGTGCACTTAAAACACACTCAGTGTGCGATCGCCTCATTTCAAATTGACAGCACCGTGAGTTGTGATCCTGCATTTCAAAGAGTAAACCATCAACGTTTGTAAATCAGAATCTACTTCAAAAAGGTGCAAACATAATTGCTACAAGTTTTGAACTACCATTTTCCTAGGCCAAAGAAGGTCTTGATCGGAAGAATGCCATATCACATCTTGAGTTTGGAACGATTGCAATCATTTACTAGAGAGAACTCTGACAGTAGCTGACTTCTATGAAAGAAACAAAGTCGAGTGAGCGTGACTTTGATATGTACATATTCAGAAAACCATGAATTTGATACTCAAGACGTTGTGTTCAGTACCTGTCTATTGTCTTTTGAGCGGAAGATAGAAATGAAACCATATGTAGCTCTCTCGACGGTTAGTTGCAAAACTGCATGAAGAGCAGAGGTGAAGTTTTTTCACAGGTGAAATCCTGAAGAAATACTTCCTACATCAATACTTACTGTTTCATTGTAAAGGTTAGATATTATTTTTAAAATGGCCACTGTATGTGTTGTGAACAAGAAATGTTAAAAAAAAAAAAGAAGAAAAGGAATGGTTCCTCGATAATTTTAGTTTCCTGTCCCACTCAGATTATTCGCCTACTTGTCAGGCATGACAAAATCCATTCTTGACCTCAATCTTTTAATGAAAACGCGAGGCAGATATCTTCACAAACCCTGTACATCTCTTGATAAGTCACATCGCAAATGATTTCTGATGTGAGCTGTGTACAATCACACACCGAGTGTGTGATAAGTGCACTTCATCACACAAATCGACCACACTCACCCATATACACTATGCCTTGCACGAGGGGGGGGGGGTCTTAGTGACAAAATGAACTTTTCCTAGGAATTCCAATGGTAATCGGTTTCACAAAACGTCAGCTTATAGAGCCTTCTGTCGGCAGAAAGTGAGGACCATCATCTTTTGACTTGAGAAAACAACCCGGCTGCCACTCAATTGGAGAGATGTGAAGGTGTGGTGACTTCTCATGACCAAGGGTCATCTCTGTTTCAGTTCGTTCAGAGAAACCTAAAAATTTTAATACAGAAGTACCTAATAACTTATCCAAAATACTGACATAGGTCAACAGTCAATGAGGAAATAGTTTTCTTGTGATGCAAAGAACAAACCAAAAAACAGTGATAAAACAAAATTGGAATCTTTCTGTTTACATATCATAAGATTGAATAGACAAAGATAGAATAAGTAAATTTGAGAAAGGGGCTGGAGATAGAAGAGGAAAATTTAAGGAAAAGAGAAGGGGGGAGAGTGTTGTGATGTGAGCCGTCCCCGTCTGTTTGTACAACTTACTTTGACCACTCGGTCATGTCCATGCTCGTGCAGATCCTTGATGCGGACGCAGCTGGTGCCGGAGCACGGACGATTGGTGGCTCCACCCACCAGCAGCTGCCAGACAGCTGCCACGACGTCCTAGGTGCTTGCCGGGGTGCTTTGCGGTCTTTCTGCAGGCGCTAGAGTTTTCTCGGTGGACTGGCTCTCGAGCCCGATTAGCATGTTTTGCATTGTCTGTCCACCGATCAATGCCAGATAGAAATAGAAAGAGATCAATAGAGATAGAGAGGGGAACAAAGAGAGGGAGAAAGAGATACAGAGAAGTAGAGAGAGAGAGGGGGGGAGAGAGAGAGAGAGAGAG
>SZWC01017470.1:18045-60538 GCA_023375785.1 Penium margaritaceum | reverse complement strand
GCGGCTCACAGCGGGTGGCGCACGCGGCGGCACCTGTCTGTCCTGAACCGGCCCAAAACCACTGTTTTGGCCATAACTCTACGCACAGGCGTCCAAACGGAGCGCCGTCTGATCCTACGGATGCAAGGCAAAAAGGCGGACACAACGACTGGTCATACGCCTATGTCCGGCAGCAGCCGGAGAGTGTAAGAAAACAAACATGCAAATCAGCCTGGCAGGGCTGTCCACCGAGAAAATCATGAATGTCTCCAAACGCACTCTGTAGGTCGTGGCAACCCTCCGGTACACCAGGTAGGCTACCAGGCTGCCTCGAGCGGGTGGAGTACCACCTCAGGGGACTCCGTCTCCAGCTGGGTCCGCCTCAGGGATCTGCACGAGCATGGACACGGCCGAGTGGTCACAACCAACTGTACAACTGTGTATGTCTGACAACATCACAACACTTCTCTCACACGTGCGCCGCAACTCGCAAACCCCCCCCCAATAACAGACAAACCCCTAGTTATACTCGGGGGTTTGGGTGTTATTTTTTTCTTTGCCCGGGCATCTGCCGGGCCCCGCTACCGCGGGGCCCGGCAGATGCCCAGCGTGCGCCGCATCCTGCAAACCCCCCCAAACCTACGACAAACCCCCTAGTTTGTCGTAGGTTTGGCGGGTCGGGCAGGGTCATCGCGAGCTCGTAGGGAGGTTTCGGCGCGAAACTCCTCCTGCGAGCTCGCGACGACCGGCGAAGCTCGATGTCAAAAAACATGTCAAAAGTGAGATATACATGAAATATATATCAGCCGTGCCCGTTTTCGCTCGCGCGTCGAAAAACATGGGCACCGCTGTCATCATTTTTCCGACTATGGGCAGCGCGTCTTTTCCGTTTTTGACTCTGGACACCGCGTGCGGGTCGTTTTCGACATTGGGCACCGCGGATCTATCGACCGCGACGAGAGGCATATAACAACTCCGTCCTTTATTTATTGCGCGAGCATCTGTTGGGCCCGACGGTAACGGGGCCTAGTAGATTCCCTTTTAACGCATGGGGAGTCTCGGACCCACCACGCAAACCCCACGCAAACTCCTCCCTCGAACAATCACAAACACATCAAAAGTGGGGTTTGTGATTGTTCAAGGGGCCTGATGACGTCATAGCTCCGACGCTACGTTTCATGCAGCGACGACATGGTGCTCGCGCGCTTTTTTTGGATACCATTGTTTTTCTTCCACATGTGGATATTTCAGTGTCAAAGTTACAATCCCCTAGATATGGGGCTGTTAAAGAGCGGTCATTGGATATGGGGGACTTATTCACGAAATCGGTGCGTATATGGTCACACCCACGAACTCCATATCGCCCCATTTTCGACCGACGATATTCGACATCCCCCATCCTGAGGATTATTTGGTTACGTAGTAATCTTATGTTTTGCCAAACAGAGTGTAGATGGTGAACAGGTAGAAATTGCAATGCAAAACATGATTAAGAATTTAGGACAGTTGAGCAATATATAATGTATAATGTATAATTAGTGGCAAGTGTACTTCGATGACAAGTGTCGAAATGATTGAACATATATAGAAAACGGTGAAAATGCCGATTCCCCCCTATTTCGTCACCCATGACCCTCATATACCCCTCCGTCGGCACAATAAGCCTCATTCGCCCCTCCGCTGGAACAATAAGCCTCATATACCCCTCCGTCGGGATGACTTTCCCCTGTCCGCAAACAATAAGCCTTATCTCCCCCCCCCCATTTTCACCATGCTCAAACAGCGACACATGTCGCTGCTTAAGCATGGCAAAATCGGTCATGCCGTGCTAGAATGCGGCCCTCCATCGCAGACGTCGCGATGGACGGCCGCGATAGCATCGGGGGGGGGGGGGGAATTGCCGGCCGACATCCATCGGTCGGCACTTCGTCAACCGCCGCACCCCTCCCCACTGATGTTATGTACGTAATGTGACCTCTCGGCTCACGTCCTTTGCCATGCAGACTCCTGATGAGGCGGAGGTTCCGGAAGCCTGGAGGAGCAGACACGAGTCCGCCGAGCAGCCACAGGTTGCACTCTAGCCACCGTCACGCATGCTGGCCTTCTCTCCTGGACCGCACATTCCTTGGTCAAACACTGTCGACTTTGGTACCAATGCATGTTTGAACTTCGGCGGATTTGTGACATAGTCCTGTCCTGTTTGTGAAACGGTGGTAGTTTGGACTAGCATAGTTTAGACCCAAACTTCAGGATTGGGCTCTTGGGGATTTGTGGAACTCGAGGGGGGTTTACCCCTTGCACTTCGAGTGGGCACCGGTGAGCCCCACGTCACCGGCCGACGGGTGGGCTCGCATAGCGAGCTCCACCCGCCACCCACACACACTCGCTCTTCTCACTCTCACGTTACACACACACTACCGTTCTGACCCTCGTTGGTTCCGTTCAAACCACAGTACTGAGGTGCACTGGGTCACGTGAGGGAAGAGAAGTGAGGCAATATTGTTTTGGTATCTGAGCTGAACGAGCCAAAGCTCGTCGCGCTGTGCAAGGGAAGCACAGCATGATCCTGGGAGGATCTGCTGACCAGCAGCCGCAGCAACGGCTGAGCCGACCAGTAGCTGCGCGGAGTAGCAGTGGCAGCGGCAGCCGAGCAGAAGCAGCAGTGGCAGAGGCGGCTGCGCGGAGCAGCGGCTGCACCAGCAAAACAGCACAGCAGCGGGGCAGCATTGGCCGCCAGCAACTGCGGCAGCAGCAGCGAGCAGCAGCCACAGTGAATGACGGCTGCACGGCTGCAGCATACACGGCAGTTACACAGAGCAGTAGCCGTAGTAGCGACGGTGTGCAGCAGCGAGTGGCAGCCGCAGCCAGCAGCTGCTGCATTGGGCTGCAACCGCAGTTACCACCGCATAGCTGCCACTGCACACCCGCCGTGGCAGCTGCGCAGCCATAGGACCGGCGGCAGCTGCCTGGAGCAGCAGCTGCAGCCACGACAGCGGGCAGCAGCGAGCAGCAGCGGCAGCCATAGACTGTGTGAGTAGGCAGCAGCTGCCACAGAGGTCACGCAGCATCTACAGCGTAGAGCAGCAGCGACGGCAGCAGCAACGGTACTCTGCCGTCAGCTCCACACTTTGGTCTTCCCTTCCCCTTGCTGGCTGGGTTCCCCTCTACTCCTGGGCTAGGTGGGAGTGGTTCAGGTACAACGGTGGTCCCAAATAGCCCCTCCCATATTTTCCACGCCCACTGGGGTAGGGGAAACGCTGCCGAAATTTTTCGGCAGCGTGGGAGGGGTCCAGCGACAATTTCCAGGCTGAAATAGGCCTCTCCCAGATTTTCCACGTCCACTGGCGCGGGGGAAACACTGCCAAAATTTTCTCGGCAGTGTAAGGAGGCCTATTGGTGGTTTCTAGGCTGAAAAAGGCCTTGACAGTGGTCCCACGCCCACTGGAGCAGGGTAAACGCTGCCGAATTCTTTCGGCAATGTCAGTTACCCAACAGTGGTGCCAGGGGTAGTCAAAACCTCACTTGCGGCACTCCACCAGACCACATGCTTAAGGAAGCACCTGCCGGAGTCGGCAGTACCAGCTCCATTGCAAATGCTGGCCCTGCCGCCTCCGGCGTGGTTGGCGACACACCGGTCGTGACGCGGGACGAATCCCTGTCTAGTCCAAACTCGCTGGTACGTGACCTACGCGAGTTGCGTGAGCAGCAGGCTGAACAGACGGCCAAACAATTGGCTGATCTGTTCAAGCGGTTTCGGGATGCAGGCCAGCCACAACAGCAGCAGCACCAGCAGCAACAACAGCAGCAGCAGCAGCAGCAGCAGGAGCAACAGCAGGAGCAGCAGCAGCAGCTACTCCGCAACGCTGTGCGCAAGGGCAAGGTGACTGTCGAGAGTGCCGTCGCCACAAACGTCGATGCGGCTCTAGGATCATTCGATACTGAACCGTCCGACCAGCTGCCCGAGTCGGACTCAGACGCAAGCGATGAGGAAGGCATGTTATGCCTGCGCCTTGCATAGTTGGAAAAGCGGCGTCGAACCCGCTCGGGGCGTAAGGGAGTATCAATCAGCAAAGCAGGCCCTAGCAACATGCCCAGGACAACCGCAGACCTGGCCTCCCTAGAGGACCAGCTGCTCCGCATGAGTCTGGGGTTGGACGAAGGCCCCCCGTCTCTGTCGCCAGCGCAGGTTGTCCCTGCGGCGTTGCCGACGACGAAGCCACCCAAATGGTTTGAGACTGAACCCCTCGCCTACCGACAGGAGGACAGCTACGCCATGTGGGAGCCGCGGTTCCGTATGTGGGCAGTCAGTGAAGGGGTGTACCCGTACTACACCATCCAACACCAGAGTACAAACCCCTTGCAGGCAGCGACTGCTGCTCGTGCCGCCTACGGTCTCTTGAAGGCCGTCCCGGAGGAGTACACCCTCGACTTCGAACCCTTTCTTGGTGATCCTCGCACCTGAGCTGGAGCTGACCCACTCGAGGCATGGAAGCTGGCGACCACCCTTTTCGAAGACGCTACCATGGGAACGACATCACAGTGGCTGTCAGACTTCAACTCCCTTCGTCAGGGTGGACATGAGGCGCCAGCTGACTACTAGCGACGAGTGATGCGGCTGTACAGGGCCCTAGGGAAAAATGGACCGGGCCAACTCATGGCGTTCAACACCATTAGGATCGGTGTTGGGCGTGAGTATGCCAAGACCTTCGACAACTTCAGCCTGAGCAGCCTTCAGGAGATGGCCGACAGGGGCTTCCTTCTGTCATGGGCCACAAAGCATTTCCTACACGTGGCAGGAGTGGGAGCCGCAAATGACGTCCGTCATGGCGCGTCAGCCGCAGCCGTCACAGCAGTCCAGACATCACACAGCTTCACCCCTTCCTCCCTCCCGTCGTCACTACCGACGACAACATTCGCAGCAGCTGCCGGTTCCGCTACGTTAGTTCAAGGGAAGAAGGGAAATAACATGAGGGATTGCAAGGTTGGCAAGCAGCAGGCAAAGCCGGCCCGTGAAAGGCAGTGGGAGTGCTACAACTACGGGGGAGTACACCGTTACACGGAGTGCAAGCTCCCCAAAAATTGGACGAAGATCGCGCAAGGACTGCAACAGGCGTTCGAGCAACGTGAGCGCGCCTCCGCACACACCACAGCCGCAACCGACATGCAGTATACACCAGGAGCTGATGCAGCCGAGGACACTGCCAGCGACCTGACACCGCTGGAGCAGCAGCTTGCGACCCAGGCCCGTGACATCCCCGAGCTCCGCCAGCTTCTCCGACTCACAACTCAGGGAGGTGCGAGTGCATTGATTGAGCCAAGGGATTCCACCATTGAGTCTGTTGAGTCTATGATGTGTAGTCGTGATGGTGGTGGCGGGGCACAGTGCGCCGTTGAGTCTGTGGAGTCGTTCATCGCACGTGATGATGCTGGTCTTTCCGCTGTCATTGTCACAGCATGCGCAGGTCACGACGACCTGTCCTGGCTTGATGAGTCGCAAGCACGTGTTGCCTGTGCGACGCAATAGTCATCTGCTGAGTCACCCCTGTCAACCGTCTGCACTGTTGGCAGTTGTTCAGTCACGTCGCCCGAGCATGTGACGGATGCCACCTGGATCCTAGATTCAGGTGCCACCCATCACATGACATGTCGTCGTTGTGACTTTGTTGTCCTTGGTCCTGTTGGCTCTGTGAAGTCTGTGCGTACGGCTGCTGGGCATGAGGTTCCTATTCAGGGCGAAGGTGTGGTGCAATTCCATGGGCCGTCTAGGCCGTTTTACATTTCAAACGTGCTATATGTGCCTGGCCTAGAACTCAGTTTGCTGTCTGGACGTGCCTGCACACGGATGGGTCTCACTTTGGCATTCACCGTTGAGGATGCCATTGTCTCTGTTTGCGCCACAGCTGAAGTGGTGCTTCGTGGCAAGGCAGTCGGAGACTTGTACCACGTCTCCAGCTGCCCCACGTCTACCACCGTCACTACATCCCCCACTGCACGAGTGTTCGTGACAGGCACGCTGTTGCCTGAGCATCAGCGTCTACTACATAGACGCTTGTGCCACGTCCACTTGGATGCTGTAGACCGTCTGATTCGCACCCAACCTGCGCTTGGTCTTGACGCGGTGTCCTTTGAGGCACCGTCCAAGACTGGTTGTCTACAATGTGTGCAAGGCAAAATGCATCGTGCCACATACCCTCTGTCTGATTCACGAGCTCTCAAGCCCCTTGAGTTGGTTCACTTTGATCTCCTGGGACCCCTACATGTGGAGTTCCAGGATGACAGAGGGTGTTACGTCCTGACGATCACAGACGACTTCACCCGCATGCGATGGGTCTTCAGTCTGCGCCTGAAAAGTGATGCTGCACTTGCTGTACGTACATGGCTGGTCATGGCCGAACGCCAGTCCGGCCATACCCTCCAAAACTTCCGTTCCGATCGAGGGGGTGAATACATGGGGGATCTGGACTGCTACTTTGTCGAGGTGGGCGTGTTTCATAATCTCTCAGCCCCAGCCACGCCACAGAAAAATGGTGTGTCTGAGCGTTGGAACCGCACCATGGAAGATGCGGTTCGCTCCATGCGGGCAGACAGCGGCATGCCTAAAGCATTCGCCTTCGAGGGCATGGCCTACATGACATGGGTATGGAACAGGATCCCTCATGGCCCCCTCCCGAACACACACACACACACCGTACCAACTGTGGTACGGACGTCGTGCTGATCTCCGGCTCGTGCGCGTGTGGGGATCCCTTGCCTGCGTCTGGTTCACACCAGAACAACAAGGGTCCAAATTCTCCCCTAGAGGCCACATCTGTGCGTTTGTAGGCGTGGCTGCACGCTCCAAAGCCTGGCGGTTTTGGGACCCCAGTTGGCGGCGCATTGTCGAGTCTCGAGACGCACTATTCTTCAAGCGTCTCTCCTTCAGAGATGTGCCCACCGAGGGCACCCCGCAGTCGCATTCCCCTAGGTGCGGTACGATTCCGTGCACAGGGGGGGTGGGCTGACCGATGGTGCGGTCCCGGTCAGCTTGGGCGCCACGGGTCCGTCCCATCCACCAGCAAACTCGCCAGCGTCGTCTACGCCGTCCACATTGATCGTGTCGCCTATCCTACCTGCGTCCACCGGCCCGTCAACATCTCCTGCAATACAGGAATCTTTGTCACCGGTCGCATCCCTAGTGCTACCTCTGTCCCCAGCACTTGCATCACCAGCAGAGTCAACAGTGGCTGCGTCTCCGCAGGCCGCGTCACCAGTCACGTCGCCTGCGTTGTCCTCACCCTCCATCTGCCCAGTCGACACGCCGGCATCACCTGGCACATTGCCAGCCGTGTCCGTGTCTGACGAATGTCCACCACCTGCTCCAGCTATGCCATCACCGGAACCATACCGGTGAGGTGAGGGTGGACGTCTCCACCCGCGTCCTACTCACAGCGTGCATAGCGGCAACCCGGGCATGAGGGCCTTGGGCCTCAGTGCGCAGGGGCTTACTGAAGTCCACCCCGGCTGCGATATAGGCCTCGCCCTCCTTGCTCACGAGCGTCAACTTGCGGTGGACTCTGCAGATTCCACAATCACTGTTGGCCCTCCGTCTTCGACCTATGCTTCGGCCACACGCGGAGGAGATGCTGCGGTCCCTGACCCCAGTGTGGTGGGGGTGACGCCGGACCCCAGCACGCTGCGTCAGGCCCTGGCTGGACCCGACGCAACACTCTGGCATGCAGCATGCGAGGCTCAGCTAGAGGCTATCAGGGAACATGGGGTTTACGATCTTGTAGACCTGCCGTCCGGACGAAAGGCAGTCAAGGCCAAGTGGGTCTTACGTAAGAAGCTAAAGCCGGACAACACAATTGATCGCTACAAAGCACGACTAACTACGAAAGGATTCTCTCAGGGGGAGGGGATTGACTTCACTGAGACCTTTGCACCAGTTGGACGCACGACCACGGCCTTGGGCCTGCTGTCCCAGGTGGCCCAGCACGACTGGGAACTCCACCAGATGGACGTCAACAACGCATTCCTACATGGAGAACTAGAAGAAGAGATCTACATGGTCCAGCCACCAGGGTTCGAGGATGGCACCGGCCGCGTGTACCGGCTACGGAAAGCGCTGTACGGCCTGAAGCAGTCGCCTCGATGTTGGAACAAGGAGATCACCGGCACGCTCCTACGAGCGGGCTATGTTTAGAGCGTTGCGGACCCGTCGCTATTCTTGTCCCAGACCACTGCGACCTTTGCAGCCATCCTGGTCTATGTCGATGACCTCTTGATTGCCTCGCCTGACCTAAAGGCTGTCGAGGCGGCCAAGGGCGTGCTACAATCGACGTACAAAATGAAAGACCTGGGAGAGGCCGCAGTCTTCCTAGGCATGCAGATTATTCGTGATCGCGCTCGTCGGACGCTCTTGATCCATCAGGAGCGATACGCCCTCACTCTAGGGGAGCGTTTTGCCGAGCTACTCAGCGACGCGCGCACGACGTCCACTCCGATCACCCGAGACGGACAAGATGCTCTGAAGGTCGATGATCCAGCAAAGCTGGGAGAGCTGGTCGACATGACTCTGTACTTGCGAGTCATTGGCTCACTCATGTACCTGGCCACGACGACACGGCCAGACATCGCCTTCACAGTCAACCTGCTCGCACAGTTTTCACAGGCGCCGCGCAGACGGGTCCTTGAGGCCGCAGTCCGGTGCGTACGATACGTCGTCTCCACTGCCCGCATGGGACTTCACTACCGAGGGCAGACCTCAGTGGTCCTTGACGGATACACAGACAATGACTGGGCGTGGAGTCCGGACGGCAAGAGTCATACCGGCTACATCTTTCTCATTGGGGGAACAGCCGTCTCGTGGCGCAGTGGTAAGCAGGGCTGCATCGCTCGCAGCACTGTAGAAGCAGAGTATGTGGCTCTGGGCGCTGGCGCGACCGAGAGTGTGTGGTTGGTACGTCTGTTACGTGAGTTAGGTCAGTCCATGCCCCCCGTGGTGCTTCGGTGTGACAACCAGAGCGCTAAGGCCATCACAGAAAACTCTTGTGTGTTCCATGCATGCACAAAGCACATTAATGTTGAGTACCACTATGTCCGGAACCTGGTGGATCGAGGTTAGATTCAGGTCGTGTGGGTTGGCACTGACTCGCAGCGTGCTGATTTTCTAACAAAGGCCATAAGCCGTACGGAGTTTCTAGCGGCTACTCGTTCTGTGGGATTGCACCCTGCCTGTATTGTGGACTGAACTCTGCCCTTGAGATGTATTCATGATCGTTTTTCATCGTTGCTCTTGTGTCGTCGTTCGCGTCAGTGCTGCTGCGTGGGTGGACCTGTTCACCGTGGGCTCATGGGGGAGTGATGTTATGTACGCAATGTGACCTCTCGGCTCACGTCCTTTGCCATGCAGACTCCTGATGAGGCGGAGGTTCCGGAAGCCTGGGGGAGCAGACGCGAGTCCGCCGAGCAGCCACAGGTTGCACTCCAGCTGCCGTCACGCATGCTGGCCTTCTCTCCTAGAGCGCACATTCCTTGGTCAAACACTGTCAACTTTGGTACCAATGCATGTTTGAACTTCGGCGGATTTGTGACATAGTCCTGTCCTGTTTGTGAAACGGTGGTAGTTTGGACTAGCATAGTTTAGATCCAAACTTCAGGATTGGGCTCTTGGGGATTTGTGGAACTCGAGGGGCGTTTGCCCCTTGCACTTCGAGTGGGCACCGGTGAGCCCCACGTCACCGGCCGACGGGTGGGCTCGCATAGCGAGCTCCATCCGCCACCCACACACACTCGCTCTTCTCACTCTCACGTCACACACACACTACCGTTCTGACCCTCGTTGGTTCCGTTCAAACCACAGTACTGAGGTGCACTTGGTAACGTGAGGGAAGAGAAGTGAGGCAAAACTGTTGCGGCCCTCTATTGCGGACGTCGCGATGGAGGGCCGCGATAGCATCGGGGGGAGGGGGGGGGAATTGCCGGCCGACATCCGTCGGTCGGCACTTCGTCAACCGCCACATCCCTCCCCACCATCCCCCCCCTCTCGTAGCCCACCTGTCTACCCACCCACCCGTCGATCGAGGCCCTCACGATTGAGGGCCGCGATGGAACGGGCGGCCGGTGGGCTGCTGACAGGCGAGGGGGAGTGGGGGAGGAGGGGGACTTCGCCGGGGTTTCCGGCCGACGGGCGTCCGCAGGAATCCCCGCTCCATCAGTGAGGAGTCAAAAATCCCTTTTTGTTTTATTTTACATTTTGTTTAACTTTATACCATCATTTGATATATAAACTATGGACAAACCCACCCCCTAATTACACCCGGGGTTTTAGAGTTTGTTTTTGCACGGAACTTGCTGGGCCCCGCGGCAGCGGGGCCCAGCAGGTTCCCATTTAACGCATGGGGAGTCTCGGACCCCCCATGCAAAAACCCTGCAAACCATCTACAAAATTCGGCAAACCCTTCTATTAAGGATTTTGTGATGATCGGGTAAAGAAGGTGACATCAGCATGTCGACGGCGCATCCATGCGATGTCGACATGCTATCTTTTGACAGACGAGAGGGGTACATTGTTAATTCTGTATGCCATGCGTCCGTGTCGAAGGGTGGATGAGGTTTATTGTTCCGACGCAGGGGCAGATGGGGCTTATTGTTCCGACGGAGGGGCGGATGGGGATTATTGCACCGACGGAGGGGCGGATGGGGCTTATTGTCCGAAACTTGGGGTATATAGTCACTCCGCCCTATATACAAGTGTCGAGTTACGAATGAGGCATATTCGGGGTCGTTCGGTCAATCGTCCAGCGACGCGTGTAGAGTCGCGTCGTGAGTGGTCGGATCGAGAAGTTCTACCAAGGAACCAGCGCGCTTCGAAGATCGGCGGCGAAGATGCGAGATGCATCTTTATGAATCCATATGTTTCTCGATACGTTGAGAAGTCGATCGAAAGGCCATGGCACTCTTGTCGTTGATTCTTGAAAGAAGTCGAAGTTGTTAGAAGATGCGAGAAGGTTCGCTGGGGGGCGAGAGCAATTGGTCACATTGTCCTCGACCGTTGGAGCGAAAACCAAGGTCTCGTCGCGCGCTGGGCTATTTGTGTAATGACACAAATGCCCACTCAGAAGATTAGGGACTCGTGTATGTCTACTACGTAACACTTCCCCCCTTTTTAGCCACGACGACCCGGCGCGCGTGTAGATGTGGCTTGATAATATCCGTCGATCAGGTGATGGACGTCTCGGAGGTTGTCGTAGGGTTCCCAGCTTTTATGCGGGGCGTTGTAGCCGTACCACTTGACAAAATATGTCTTTTGTCCATGTCATCAATAGCCGATGATCTCCTACATGACGTACTCTATGTCCTCGTCTACTTGTAGAGGAGGAGGGGGAGGTACATCCCTATCGGGGTGGTTCTCTCCAAGGTCTCGGTAGTACCTAAGTCTGCTTATATGGAACGTCGGATGAACTTGCATAGTGTCGTGGAGTTTGAGTCACGCAACCACGGGGGTTTCTATGTGCGCGATCTCAAACGGTCCCAACCATCCTGGTTTGTGCTTCAATTAATCGGCCTCGCGAAGCTTGATGTTGGCCGAAATGTGAAGGACTTTGTGGCCAGCGACGAACACGTCGTCGATGCGATGTCGGTCGGCTGCTCGTTTCATCGTTGCTTGTGTCTTCGCTAGTGTTTGCCAAGTTTCTTCCCAGATAGAAGAGAAGTCACGGCGTTGAATGTCAACCACGGAAATGTTGCTCTTGCTGTGTCGTCCAGCGAGTGTGGCGGGAATTTTGCCATGCACCACTTCAAACGGAGATTTACACGCTGCGGAGGAGATCGCCGAATTGAATGCGATTTCGATGGACGGGAGTTTTTCTGTCGAATCCGTCCCATGATGTTCGCATAATGTTCGAAGAAGTTGTTTGATCGTCTGATTGGTCCGCTCGGTTTGGCCGTCGGTTTGAGGATGGAAGGTTGTTGAAAGTTGGATCCGACTGTCGTAGCGAGTAATTGGTTCGCGCCAGAAACAGTTGGTGAATCTACCATCCCTGTCACTCGTGATGCTTCTTGGCATGTCGTGTGGCCGCATGATGTTGTTTGAAAACACCCTCGCTGTTCCCTCAGTGGTGACAGTGATTGTTGTCAGAATAACGTGGGACATTTTGGAAAACCTGTGGACAACCACGAGGATTGTGTCATATCCCTCGGGTGTGACTAGTAATCCTGCGACGAAGTCCATGGAGATGTCGGTCCACGGTTATGTCGGAATAGAGAGCAGCTGCAAAAGTCCGGGTGGCCGCGTGCGACGGGATTTCTATCGCAGACACGTGTCATAGGATTTACAGAAATTGGCCACGTCGGATTGCATCTTGTCCCACAAGTAGTGTTTCGCCAGCTTCTTCAGCGTCTTCTCGTCTCCGGAATGTCCACCTGGACCAGTGTCATGGTACTCTTTGAGTAGCATGCGGCGGAGTTCTTCGCTCAGGGGAACGACCACATGGCCAATGAATCTTAGTCGCTAATAAGGTGCGTCGTACCAGAATGTTGCCTTGCCGTATCCACCATGATGGCCGTAGCGTCGTGTGAACAAATGATCGGGATACGGATCTTGCTACAGTTGTAGTGTTGCTGCCTCAACCGTCAGATTTGGTCTGCGGTTGAGCGTGTCTCCTGGGTTGGTTTTGCATGGCTGGTACTCAACATCGTATTCGAACCCGGATTCAAGGAACTCCATCCATCGGGTTTGATGTCGACCGAGGTTTGGCTGCGTCTTCAAAAATATTTCAGCGCATGATGGTCGGTACTTACAATGCATCAGCAGCATTCAAGAAATCATGTCTTGAATGCATGTACGACCGCCAGCATCTCCTTCTCATGTATGACGTTGTTGAGTTCCGGTCCTCGCAGTTTTTGTGACATGTATGCAACCGGTTGCTCTCTGTTGCCATGATCTTGTAGGAGGACCGTGTCGATAGCTCAATCCGAGGCATCCGTAGCTATGACATAGTGGACCATTGGATCGGCTAATCGTAGGGCGAGTGCCGAGGTCAGAGTGTTCCACAAAGCAGGGATCACTTCTTGTTTGTTGTCTCTCCACCACCACTCGTTTTCTTTTTAGTGATTTCGTAGAGAGGCGCTGACACTCGGGTCTAATCCCATACAAAACGCCTGTAGTAATTTCAAAAGCCAAGTAAAACATGAACGTCTTGAACATTTGGTCGACGTCAGCCAATCAGCAATTGCTGCCACTTTTTTCGGATCCATGGTAGTCCGTCCGCTGTTGATGATGTGGCCCAAAAAATCGATCGAATGGCAACCGAAGTCGCACTTCGAGAGTTTTCCGAAAAATTTATCTCTTTGTTAAGCTTTGAGAACTTTTCAAAGATGTCCATCATGCTCCTCCGGGATGCGTCTGTACACCAGGATGTCGAGGTATACAACTACAAAAACATCAAGGTATGGACCAAAACTGTTGCTCATTGCCGCCATGAACATCGCCGGGCATTCGTAAGTCCAAATGGCATGACCGTGAACTCAAAATACCCGTAGCCTGTTCATAATGCCGTCTTCTTGATGTCGACGTTTGGCACGTGGATCTGGTGATAGTCGCTGTGTAGGTCGATTTTGGTGAAAATTCGAGCCCCTCGGAGTTGGCCAACATGTTCATCGGCTCGGAGAAGAGGGTAGCGGTTCTTCATGGTAGCGCCGTTTAACGCCCCGTAGTCCACGCACATCCGCATTCCCAGTTTTCTTTTTTACAAACAGAACGGGTGCAGCGTATGGGAACGTGGATGGGCGGATGAAACCCTGACCGAGCATCTCATCGAGCTGCTTTTTCAGCTCGGTCAGCTCACGACCGCTCCTCTGATAGGCCCCTCAAACTGTGGATGAGGTCCCAGGTTTCAGCTCGATGAGATGGTCGATGTTGCGTTGAGGTGGTAGGGTTCTTGGGAGTTCGTCGACGAAGACGTCCGCAAGCTCTCGGATGAGTGGTGTAAACTCTCTGGGTACCGTCGCGGACTTTGTCGGTGCCGATGAGACTGATGAGGCTAATCACACTGATGAGACTAATGAGTAAGCTGCTGTCACCTCCACCTCCTCCATTGGCTCGAGATGTACGAGCCACGCACGAGCTCCTCGTTGTATGTTGTATTTGGCCACGTTGAGCAATATTGGCAATCCATATTGTCGCTTCTCAGCTACCACGGCTTTCTCTATTGCTTCCTCCTCTGATGCTTCCGCTTTCGTCTTCGGCCCCACGCGCAGAAGTTTTTGCTTGGCACCGTTTATTTCCATGTAGATGTCACCGTTGTTTCAGTCAGCCTACGGGTTGTGTCGGTACAAGAACTGTCATCCGAGAATGAATTTTTGGTCACTCATTGGAGGGGATCTCCCACTTGTAGTCATAGTGGTTCTCAGAGTCCCCATATTTGCAAAATTCCATTAACGGTTCTTCCTTCAAACACCCGTGCTTTGGCCAGCAAACCCAGTTTGCGAACAATGTCGTTGCTTAAAAAACTATAAGAAGCTTCTCCATCCAATAGTGCCGGTACCATTCTACGACTTTTACAACCTCGGTGTTGTACTCTTAGTAGTATCGCCGGTTGGTCGTCCTCGTACCCCTCGTCAAACTTTGCGATCTCAGAAACCCTCTGCAGCGTCGTAGGCCATTTATATGGACGATTGTTTGGCACAGATCGCTCCTCATGGACAAGAGTCGCACCTTTCACTCCAGCCCCTTGCCGTTTCCGGACTCATTTTTATATGACTTCTCCCCTTTTTGGGCCTGCTGCTTGCTTTGGTAGTTGCGAGCAATGTATCCGACTTTTCCACGATTGTAGCAAGGGTGATTATCTCTCTGGTCAACAACGTCTACTCCCATCGGAGTCGAGGAGTCCCCTGACTGGATTTTTCCGATTCTACGATAATTGTGGCTGGTAGGTCGCCAGCCATAGGATTCTTGGATCCAATCATTGTAGTCAACGTTGTCGATCGTTTTTTGTGCTGCGATCATCCCTAGTAAGCTGATTTGGAGGCCATTGTTGTGAAAACAGAGCTCATTGGGGATGATGTCTGTACAAGTGATGATCTCGTAAAATCTCCGCGTATACCATGCCACGGTGGACTACTGACGGAGATGCTGGAGCTTGAACCGAGCATCAGACTTCTCGTCCAGTAGTCCAAATCGTGTGAGCATTGTGTGTGAGAACTCGTTTGAGTCGGTTGGTGGCATCAGCGCGTCTTGCCATTATGGGTTGATCTACTCCAAGGGTAGAACGCTTGCGGCCAACGATATGAGATGGGCGCCGTTGGCTGTTGATGAGGCTCCGCCGGTCTCCTGTTGCCGTTATATGGCCTTTGAATCACACCACCAACTTACTGTCGTGCCACGCAAAAGCCCGACCGTGAGGTACATATCTTTTTCTATCTTTGTTGACCCCACCAGCGGTGAACCACACCTCCAGATTTGTCATTCACATCCAAAGCATTGGTCCCTTAGAATTTGCAGGATCAAACGGTTTGGGAGGGGCCAAGAGAATCTTGGATTTTCTCAAGAGATGGGTATTTCTCTCAACGAGCACCGCCTCTCTCTTGTGTTGGAAAGAGCCTCCATCGCAATGTTGAGTTGTTGGAGTAGATGGTTGTTGATCCCCTTGAGCACGAAGATACGGTTCGCCAGTTCCTCGGCTATTCATGCCTGTCGTCGGTGCCACCTGTCGTCCGTGCTATCATCAACGAGGCTCTCGGTCGGAGCGGTTGGTTTACTGCCATTCGATCTGCGACCGGGTTGGTCGTCGGAGCCACAGGGGTTGATCCAACTGATGCATAGTTTGCCACGCCATCATGTGCTGCCGCTTCAGGGTTCACGTGCATAGGCACGTTCTGCTCCTCCATCGCCAGAGTCGTCGCCAAAGACACGCTGTTGATCATTGGGTGCGCTCTTCGCTTCATGTTGACATGCAAGATGCGCTATCGGTTTGTGCGAGGTAGTCCTCCGGATGGGTAAAGTAGTTAGATGCCTCTCTCGTACCATTGCGCTCTAGTACCAAGTGATGCCGAATGGAGCGTAGATGGTGAACAGGTAGAATTTCTCAGGCAGAATACGACTAAGAATTTAAAACAATTGAGCAATTTATAATTAGCGGGAAGTGTACTTCGATGACAAGTGTTGAAATGATCGAACATACATATACAAGTGTCCACTTACGAATGAGGCATAGTTAGGGTCGTTGGGTCTATCGTCCAACAACACGTGTGGAGTCGCGTCGTGAGTGGTCGGATCGAGAAGCTCTGCCATGGATTCGGGAGGCTTTGAAGATCAACGGCAAAGATGCAAGATGCATCTTTACATATTGAGATATTTCTTGATACGTTGAGAAGTCGACCGAAAGGTCGTGACTCTCCTGCTGTTGATTCTCGAAAGTGGTCAAAGGTATTAGAAGATGCAAGAAGGTTTGCTAGGGGGAGAGGGCAGCTGGCCAAATTGTCCTTGACCATCAGAGCAAAAATCGAGGTCTCTTCGTGCGGTGGGCTACTGGTGTAATTACAGAATGCCCACTAAAAAAACTTAGGGCTTTGTGTATGTCCGGTAGGTAATAGGAGCAGAGATGGTGAACATGTAGAAGTTGTGAGACACAACACGGTTGAGAATTTGGGACCCTTGAGCAATTTGTGATTCACGGTAAGTGTACGTTGATGAAGACTGTCGAAATGATCGAACACATTTGTACAAGTGTCGAGCTACAACTGAGACGTAGTCGGGGTTGTTGGGTTGATCGTCGATGGACACATGTGGAGTTGTGCCGTGAGTGGTTGGATCGAGAAGCTCCGTTGAGGAATCGTGGGGCTTCAAAGATCGACGGCGAAGATGCAAGATGCATCTTTATCAATCTTGATATATCTCGATACATCAAGAATTCAACCGAAAGATCTTGGCAGTTCTGTCGTTAGTTCTTGAAAGTGGTTGAAGTTTTCAGAAAATTCAAGAAGGTTAGCCATAGGCCGAGGGAAATTGGCCGAATTGCCATTGACCGTTGGGGTGAACATTGAGGTCTCGATGCGTGGTGGGCTATTTGTGTAGTGATAGAAATGCCCAAAATCATGGACATTGGAAGTCTCTTGTCACACGTAAAAAAACCACTTTATGCGGCCAAACCCTGAAACAACCCTCCAACCACTTGAAATGGTCGTTGTTGAAACCGACGTGACCGTCTCGCTCCACTGTCCAAAATTTAGCCGAGGAGGCCTAGTCTAATAGTACTACGTCGTTGTCCCACCCCGCACTACTGATGTTGATGTTTCCAACAACGACCGGTAACCAGACTTCAGGTTCCGGGTCCCTAGAATCAACTAATCCTTGCAGTACACCTTCTCACCCAGGCCTAAGTCCTCCCGTGCCTTTTTTATGGCGGCGTTCACTTTTACCGTCAATGGCTACCACACTGTTGTGTTCCAAGACGGAGTTCAACGAGTTTCTTCAGTCAGTTTTTCCAAGCAGTGTAGAAGCATTCGGTATCAATGGGTCCTTCATCGCAACTCTTTTTTTCAACTCGTGCCTGACCGCACCTTCGAAAACAGTGTCCTACAATGGGGAAGAAGAGCCAAGACCGCCTCTGTCGCCACTTTCTCCATTCTCTCTTGCGACACTGACGATATGCCCAGGAATGGCTGCAGCTGCTTGGAGCACGTGTGGAGGGCTAACAACACGAGGTTGGAAAACTCTAACGTGCTTGAACTTGGCCTTCTCTTCTGCGGGTAAAGAGCGGGATGCGTTCATAGATGTAGCACTTCATGAAAAAGAGGACACGCTAAGGGAGGTAGGCTGGAGGAAGGCCCAATCCAGTGACTTCACCTACGACGTAGCTTCAATGTGCAGGTTAGCAAATGACTAATGCTTCAGTTATAGTGTTGACGCCATGGCGCTAAGGCAGTAAGTTATGGGAAGCGAGAGCCATTAGTGGAGGAGAGAAGGAGGAACTAGAAAGCGGGCTTAGCATGAAACCCTAACTAAATTGGTTGAGGTTGATAGAACATCCAACTCAGTTCAGTGGGGCACTGGACAGTGACAACGGATCTAGAGTGGAGCATCGACCGCATGGTGTACAACATGTAGTTATCCTTGTGGAGTGGTCGAGTTCAGATGCTCTCCCACATCGTCTTTGCTGGAATCCTAGATATATTATGAAAATCCAGCAAACAGTTTTGAATTTAACTTAGGAAATGGAAAAAACTTTTGCAAACCCCCTGAAAAGCCATCAACTTTCAAACTTCATCAACAATCCAGACGCGCGCACTTATTGAATATCGATGTTCATCGAACTCTTATTGGGATGCACTATTAGGTTGTTTCCAAACGTGGCCTCGTTCTTGTGAGGACCACGTGATCAATGTTTGCTAGATCGCGGGTGTGCCTGGATGCTCTTTGATTCGGTAAGTGTGGGACGGTGCATTAGTCAATTGCACAATCAGAATTGCAATGAATCATCAATCGCACGTATCGTCAATCACGTGTGACATTAGCAAATAGACTAAGAGCCCCTCAACCCAGAATCCAGTTTGTAAATACATAATTGACGTCCAAAAAGACCTTCTAGTTGAGGTAAACTGAGATACATAAACGATCATAAAACAAGCAAACCATTCCCATAAGCGAAAGTGAAACCATGTATTTTGATTACAAATTTTGACACATAAGAGGCGACATATACAACTGACATATAGAACAAGAACTGTTATGTGTTTTTTCCCATGTCAGCATGGGAAAAAACACAGAACGATTTTGAGTTAAAACTCGAAATTGTTGTTTTCTGGAACGATGGACGTGATTCTTAATAACTGGATCTTAAACACAATATGTTGATGAAAGCATCTAGAACACTCAGGGTTAGTGAAAAAGGCATAGGTGATATTCTAGTAATATATGAGTGATAGCCTACAATGGAACATGTGATGTAGACCAACCTCTCAATCATGTATAACTTCATTACCCATAATTCTATGTTGTCATTGCTACGTCCCTAACATACACGAGTCCCTAAACTTATTTTTACGTTTATGGCCCACCGCTGGACGACCTTAGGATTCTTACGCCAGTTGGTCAAGGGCATTTGGGCCACTCGCCCCGACTTCTAGTGTTTTTTTAGAAGGTTCTGACTTCTTCGACCACCTTCTAAAAAGGTCGAAGGAAATGTTGCAAACCATATCGATATTTCGACATTGTTGGTTGAATTCTCATTACCAGCATTGTACATACGTGCGCATCTCACTCGACACTTTTCATCACAGTATACAAGGCTTAGTACAACTTATACAATTATCCCAAATCCTCATATATTCTTTTTTCCTGTAACTCATCCATGTGAACCACCTGCATTTTGTTCAGCATAACACATGCTATCAGAGCGCAACGGTGCAAGAGGGGCAACCGACGCATTAACCACCTGGCGACAACCTTGCACAAGTCTTCAACACATCTCCATTGTTTACATTATGGCTGACTTTGCGACAACAACGGTGAACAAAGTGAGTGTAACCGATGATAAGCAGCAGTTACTAGTGATCACTCTGGAGATGGATGATCAGCAAATAACACCAATGCTATCGAGATGAACCAGACAACTGCGACAACCTTCACGAATGACAACACTGACGAATCCGACGACCAACCCGGTGATGGAACCCTCGGGCTGGACGAACCCTTCGCCCCCATCACTACTCGTCCAGTCGACAACTGGTGCGATTTGAGGCACTGGCCGACCGACTCAAATCAATGATAGCATGTACTAGAAACTTATAGGAATCAAGAGCCTCAACACATGTTTGCTCAAACAACTCAACATGGCAATGTAAGAGATTTGTACTTCTTGTGCACTTGAAGGAGTGCTCACCAAGAAAAATATACAACTCTTAAGTGAATCCCACATTTGCACGGCACTCCTGAATCGTTCGATGCGACGAACACTGAGGGAAAAACGATCAAGATGTGGCTGATGATCTTGGAGGTGTACTTCACCAATGTTGGAGTCAACACTAACGAGAAGAAAACTGATCTGATGGCCTCTCTTTTTTGTGGCACATCTTTGATTTGGTGCTCTGATCTAAAAACCATCCAACGGAATCAAGAAACCGGCAGATCCATATCAACGGCTCACGCGACCGCTCTCACATCGTCGACCACGAGCGGACTACCTCTCAATCCACGATAAAATGACATCTACATCCGATCGAGCAACCCACAATGCAATGGGATTTATGGGAAGCACCAGAGGTGGAGGCAACTGAGGAAGTTCTACAAACCAACAAAAACCCATCTGATATCTCTGGACGCGGCCAAGAGGCACCTGAAGTGTGGAGCTCAAGCATGACTAGCCCATATGGAGAACTGGAAAAAATCACATATGACTAGGCAACGACATCAGCCTCCACACTTCAGAAGTTTGTAGCAGTACCAGAGGAGTTTGCAACACTCATCGAAGGGGATTTTCATGAGCTTCATGATCTTCTTCATGAGCTTCGAAGGGGATTTTCTAAGGAACTACCCTCCAGAGAAATCTCCACAGTAAAACATCAACCATCAGTTATACCTACTTGCTAATTCATAGGAATTAGACAACAGAGTTGGAAGAATAATAGGAAGAAGAAAAGGAAGTGGTAAATATCAACAACCATTGATTCATAAAGGGGAAAGAGCTTCTATGGCAGTTGCCAATCCCAAGACAAAGCAATAAAAACAGTGCATTCATTAGAAAACATCAAGAATGCTTTAGTACACATAATGAATTGCCAGGAGGTTGTATGCAAAGCATCAAGGATCCGTTTTGCTAGGTGAACATTTCCCTTTCAACCTTTGATTTAGAGGGGGAGGGAGAGAACAATATCCCCATACTAGTGGGGTTTGTCCAAATCCCTCTTGTTGTGGATCTCATACATGAAAAATGGGAACAAAACAAAAACACGTAGTAGTATCATGATCTTGGGAGTAGCTGTGTATACTTTTGAATAACAGTGGATGTTAGATGGGGCATAAACCTTCAAGAGAAATCATGAGCCAATGTAACTGTGCACTTGAAAGAAGGGGTGTGTGATGCATGGTGGAGTGAGGCGATAACTACGCTGGATTTCAAATTCAGCATGGTGCAGTCGGTTTCACTTTTGGAGGAGTCCACGTGAAGTTAAGGATTTTATCGTGATTCACCGGGAATTTTCCTACGGAGAATTTTCCACTGTAAAGGCTAGAATATTCTTGGTTTTATAGTCGTCAAGGGCATGTTCAAACCCCGGACGTGTACAAGGGGTTTGGTGTGTCCAAGAAAGGTGGGACTATCTCGGCCAAATCACTGGAGTGATGTCCAAGGTTTGAAAACTTGGCAACTACCTCGTAGGAGGTAATCTTGGAGAGTACAAAGCCTACGAGCTTTGCGTGAGCCATTATACAGACATCAATAGTCCCCTAGCTCACATGCAACCTCGTGGAGGATTTACTACATCATCATCGTCTCTTCCAATACTGGACGACATATTACTGCATCAACGTTTGGGATGGCTGGGACCACCACCTTCTGTGGAGCAGTTGAACCGCCAGGACCGCTACCAGCCAGAGCGGCAATATAAAAGGGAGCACCAGCTGTGGCTCCAACGACCAATTCCAGTCCCTCCAACTCCATTATATCGGCATCAACCACTCTACATGTCTGTGAGCCACTTGGTCTCTATACGAGACTCAGACCCCAGTGCTGCTGGAGTTTCCTGGAGGTTCCCTCTGATGACCCACGGACTCTGGCAGAACTATGCCAATGTAGAGAGGAGGTTGCCTGACATGCTAAAGGCATGTAAACCCGAAAGACGGTCGACACGCCAAGACTCTTGCTACAAGGCTGGACACTTAGCAAGACGTTGTGCCTAGTTGAGGCCAGGCTCTGTCAGGGTTCTGTTGTTGAGCTCTTCAGAGGCTGTTGCTGAGATTGTACATAGCATTACTGTACTTTGTATTCTTGTAGTACAATAAGAGTTTTCGCATTCAATTCTCAGCAGTTAAACAAGCATTTCTTGGCACGAAAACAAGACGAACCAAGCCTTTGTTGTGGTCGTGCAATTTTCCAACATGGTATCAGAGGAATCAGGTCCGTGCCATTAGCAAGCACAATAGCTACAGCCAAGTGTTGGTGGAAAATTCTTCCACATACACATGTGAGCATCAGAGAATAGAGGGGTGCACAGATCACTGATTCTGCACAAGGCACGAGGACTCAGAAGTCTCTATGAGTAATATAGAGCCTGACAATCTAATGGAGGGTTTTACTCCACTTTAGAATCAATCTTTCTTGCATGGCTTGTGCATGGTTCAAGAGGAGGGACGCCATGTTGCGAACCATGCACAACGCCAAGCAGTAGAGGCACAACGTTTGGCTGAGGAAGCACAATGGAAGGTGCAACAAGAAAAATTGGCACAACTTGCTATGGAGCAGGAAATGGAGGCATTGAGGTAGCAGCTAGGAGCTAAATAGCTCCTTCGACAGCAAGAGCAGCTCACACATGCTGCTCGAGCAACACATATGCAGCAGTTGCAGCAATCATGTGAAGATTTAGTAGCATAGAATGCATAGATAAAACAATAGCTAGCTCTGTTTCAACAGTAGCAGTTGATGCATCAATAGATGATGCAGCAACAACAGCAATTGCAATAGCAATAGCAACAGATATAGTGGCAACAACAGTCACAAGCATCATATGCCCATGTACCTCATGGAAGTCCTCCACCAGTTGTGCAACCAAATATCTCCCAGTAGATGTATCTTGGAGTAGCTGCAAACGAAGGTGTGCATAAAAAATTATTTACACATTCTCAAGGGATGCCATGGGTGCCATCATTGGCATCAAAAGAACAGGCTCAACCTGCTCCTATGCCGCAAGCCCATGAGGCTCCGCTTGTAGTAGATGTAGGAATGGCTTAAGGTCAGCTGTTTTGAGCTGTATCCATGCAGCAATATCATGTTCCTATCCAATGATTGATAGGACAAAGAATCCCATTCAAGCATTTAGAGGTCACAGTGCCTATAGTAGCGGCATCCTTGCAGCTGTACAAGATCAAAATCAACAAGTTCGGCGGAGAGAAATTCCCACACTGGGCGCACAAGTTCAAACAGGTCGCTCAGATTCATTGCATATGGGAGTTCTACAATGGGTACTTCTCGCCGCCACCGTTAGGGTCATCGCCACAAGTGGTGGCAGAGTTCAACTACTTCACCAAGGCTGCATACATGGTGATGGATAACTAACTTACACCTTGCAGCCAACAGGCAATCAAGATGTTTGAGGGATCATCTGAACTTGCTCATCATGAGTGGTCCTACCTGCTAAGGACCTACATGTCAGAAGACTCCACCTTCAAGTCTCACCTCCTTACAGAGATTTCCCACATCAGCCTCAGCAACTTCACAAATATTGAGGACTACATCAACAAAGCCAAGTCACTACGTGACCAGCTCGCGATGACTAACGCTCCTACTTTGGAGCCAGTCTTTGTGAACTTTCCCCTCAATGGATTGACCGGAAATTGGAAGGAAGTGAGGCACTTGCTGAAGTGTAAGGACGAGGCTAAGTTGACAGAGGTGTATGTGTGCAAGACGTTGTTGACAGAAGAGCATGATCGTAAGCTTGCAAAGGAAAAGTCACGTCTTCTCCTATCCAACATACCAAGTAGCTTGCACTACCCTCGTGTCCCATCCGAAATCAAACAATCCCATTCAAATCCTGCACTTGAGCAGAATAAAACATTGTCATCTACATCCTCGGGAAACTCCAACAACAAGCATACCAAACCTCAGCTTGTGCGAAAGTGCCAGTACTTCAAGCAACCTGGACACATCAGGCTATATTGTAGGAAGCGGCTGAGGGATAAAGAGTCTACAAGGAGGTAGAAGAGTGAGGACGATCAGTTAGAGGATTTGCATGGTGGAGAGGAGGAGAGTGATGAAGAAGATGAGGAGACTCAGCAAACAGTGACAGTTGGAGTGGAAAAGAAGCAGTTTGACTTCTCAGGATCTGTATTCCATTTCTTAGAAGTTCGGAGTGTCGAACGAGTCTGCACGAAAAACGTGTGGTACCCTGATAGTAGGTGCATGTCACACGTTACGTTTGACAGATCCTGCCTCGAACACCTTCAATATAGCGAAAAAGGCTATGTCACCATAGCAAACAATTGGCGTGTGCCAGTGAAAGACAAAGGGAAGATGACAGTGACGGGGTACAAGGGAGCTCAAGTGCAGATTGGCAACGTGTTGTTTGTCCCTAAAATTTCTTTCAACCTCCTGTCGCTTGGTATGTTGTTAAAGAGGGGAGCCCATATTGTCAGTAACGGGGAGCGGATCTCCCTGAAAAGTCATGCAGGTGAAACCTTTGCTAAAGGGCACCTTTGCTCCAACGGCATGATAACGCTTGACCTGAGCCCAATGGCTCCAAAGAACCCCGGCTCTTCGTTTGCTATCACGAATAAACATGGAGTGCACAACGTTTTGAGTATACGCAACATCGTTGCGGTAGCCGACGGAATAGATTCACCTTATCCAAGGTGCATGACGGCTGTGGAAAATCACCTGTGGTTAATGACAAGCTGGCCATTGGTGCAATATGTTTTTTGGTGCACAACGAGGTGACTTCGGGCTGTGCAACAGAGAGCGGGAGCACGAGAGCTACATAAGGAGTGCCTGAAATGATTCTCTTGGCGTCAAAGTAAAAGTTCGACACTCAGAGTGATTCCTCTGAGCATGGAATTCTTCTCAGCAGTAGGAAAGACAATTCCTACTCTGACTACAAGAAGATTACAGCCCACGACAAGGTCGTCGACGTCGCTAGTATCCTCTCCACAATACTGGTATTTCTCAGTATGGCGGTGGTGTCCGCCAGGGTATCTCGCCTCGCCCACTTACCCTCGTGACCTGCTGTCACGACGTCGTGACCTGCTTGTGGGGGTTGTGGGTTTTAGTGTTTTTTTCGTCTACGCTGGGGCCCGCGGTAGCGGGCCCCAGCGTTTACACTGCAACGGTCACGAGGGTCACGAAAGCAGGTCACCTCGTCCTGCCGATACCAGTGGATTCCGAAAAATATCACCAGAACCCGCAAGAGGGGTGGCAAGGCGGTGAGAAGCTGTAGTGTCCCCAAAACCCCTGACGTCAGCCTTCGGCAGCAGCCGCAGATGTTTCCACAACTTTTGGGGAGCAACAACCTCATCGAAGAATATTTTACGCTATTTTTCTGACCACTCACGTTTTGCTTTGACGCCGGACAACTTATGCTGAATTAAGCTATCCATCACCTATCGCAAGAAGGAGGGCGAGGAGAAGCCGAGTTCCGAGATCGGAATGGCTTTCTCGGACAGAGTGGCGGTCGTGAGACTGACGCTTGCTTTGGCGAGTGCTGGTTGCCGCGAGAGGAGCTCGCTCGCGATCGCCAGCGGTCTTCATTGCCCCTAACCGTGAATTACGTAGTTTGCATTTTTGTGTGAGCTGATGCAGCAGCTTCCACTTGAGGATGAAAGTACCCAGTCAGCGGCACTAGAGGACGGCAAAGCCTCCCGAGCAAATTTTGAAACGGCAGAGGACAGGTCATCGCTGTAGCAGAGGTGACTCTCGCTGTTGATGCCTCACTACTCGACGTCTCCCTTCACAAAGCCACACAAGGGATGTGTTCCTCTACAAGCGACAAGCTTCGAACTGCTGAGACAAATGTAGGCTTCCGGACTGGTGAAGTCAGCAAAATGCTCAGGGCAAGCAACGCACATTGCAAGGTACTCCGTAAGTGGAGTGGGCGTACTTTTCTACTACACCGGCGAGTAAGGAGTGAAACATGAGTTTAAAAAAATCGTTTTCCACCTGTCAACTTCTTGTAAATGGCTCTAGACAGCTCATTCATGGTCTCCAACAGTGGTAGACACGGTCTTTGAATTTTCAATTGAGAGCATGACACTTGAGGTACAGCCACGGGTTGTCAAAAAGAGCGAGGCGGCTTTGAAAAATGTTAGGAGCTGAACCAAGCTTCCTCAAACAGATCAAAAAAAGTTCTCTCCTAGAGGCAGAACCTAGGAGCAAGTTTTGGATCCAGAAAAATTTCTCCTTCACAACCGAGGATGGGAAATCAAGGGAGAGTGCATCTCTCGACTCCCAAGGCATGAGCAAAATTTGCTTTTGCCACAAAAGTACAGTGATGACTCAAGAAACTATGGGTTTCTTTGCCACTTAGCAAATTCAAGTGTGGCTGAGTGCTTTTATCTTCACCAACACACTTATCAAACGGGAGTATTGGAGTGAGGTAATAACTGTGCTGGATTTTGACTTCAGCACGGCGCAGTCGGTTTCACTTTTGGAGGAGTCCACGTGCAGTTACGGATTTTACCGTGATTCACTAAGATTTTTCCTATGGAGAATTTCCCACTGTACAGGCTAGAATATTCCTGGTTTCTTATTCCTCAAGGGCATGTTCAAGCCCTGGACGTGTACAAATTGTTTGGTGTGTCCAAGAGAGGTGGGACTACCTCGGACAACTCACTGAAGTGATTTCCAAGGTTCGACAATTTGGCAACTACCTCGTATGAGGTAATCTTGGAGAGTACAAAGCCTACGAGGTTTGCGTGAGCTATTGTATAGACATCAACTCAGTCTCCTTGCTCACATGCGACCTCGTGGAGGATTTACTACATCATCATTGTCTCTTCCAATGCTAGACGACATATTACTCCATCAACGTTTGGGACCGCCGGGACTGTTACCTTAAATGGAGCAGCTGGAACGTCAGGACCGCTACCAGCCAGAGCAGTAAAATAAAAGGGAGCACCAGCTGTGGCTCCAACAACCAATTCGAGTCTCTCCAACTCCATTGTATCAGCATCAACCACTACGCATGTCTGCGAGCCACTTGGTCTCTGTACCAGATTCAAACCCCTATGCTGGTGGAGTTTCCTGGAGGCTCCCTCTGACGACCCACGGACTCTGGCGGAAGTGTGCCAACGTGGAGAGGAGGTTGTCTGACATCCTGAAGGCCTGTCAACCCGGAAGACGGTTGACATGCCAAGACTCTTGCCACAAGGCTGGATGCCTAGCAAGACGTTGTGCCTAGTTGAGGCCAGGCTCTGTCAGAGTTCTTTGGCTAAGCTCTTCATAGGCTATTGCTGAGCTTGTTCATAGTATTGCTGTACTTTGTATTCTTGTAGTACAATCAGAGTTTTCGCATCGAATTCTCAGCATTTGTACAAGAATTCATTGGCACACCAAAGGTCCTAGCATGAAAACAAGACCAACCAGGCCTTTGCTATGGTCGTGCAAAATTCCAACAACGCATAAGGGAAAGGAGCTCATCCAACGTTGAGGAATTTTGAGCAGAATAAAGAAGCTGCACAAAAAAATTCCTCCCTCTTGGTAGTTGGTTGCACAGCGCCACCCATGGGCACACAACATGGATGATGGACCTGTGCTCCATAATTGATGATGTTGACTGACACAGCGGTGGATGAAGCGAGCCCACCTATACGCAAGCAAAGTCCATGATATAGATAATCTCCATAAATGCAATCAATGTGTCTGTTGGACCTTCACCAATGTTGTTAAAGAGGTCATAGAATATCAAGATCGGAGAGATATAAAGAAGACGTCCTTATCAACGGGATTCCTCACTTAACGAAAACTCACCAGTAACCAATGCAATCCCACGAGGTCCCATGCATGTGTCAGGCATGTGAGTGCCTCTTTTTTAAAGGCATACAGATTTTCATCTGACCCTTGTTAAGGTCATTGACGTGTGGAATTATGTCCATGGATGATTTCTTATGTTTCCATGAGCTTAGGTGTCTTGGTTTGTTCTGTTTTCTAGGCTAGGTTCAAGATGCTAAAACCATTGTCGCTTCTCACATGAACTAGGGTCGAATTTATAAGATCATACATTTGTTTTCCGTTTTATTTTGTTAGAACAATGTCAACTATGGATGCTCAGTAAAATCAGTGACAAAGAAACCATCTTGACAATGTTGAATGAAATAGATAAGCTCATGTTGCAAATGATAATAATTCAAAGAAGACCAAAATTAATTGTCTCTATATTTGTATTTGTCTTTCTTTAACTACATTTATCTGTCTTTATGGTATGGCCTTATTTTCTTTCTCAATATCATTTTTTGCTGTGTGTTTTTCCAATATGGGTTCACTCATTATTGCTGGACACTGTGTTTAATTTTATTCTATTGTTAAATGAAGAAAATTTCCCTTTTCTCTAAACCAAACAGTTTTCTTTTGTGTTTAAGAATGATAAGGTCAAAAGGAACATGTTCGTGTAGAATTTCTTGTATTATTAAACGATAGGGAAAAAATCTTCACATTGATTGCAAGGAAATGGGAGAGACCAGAGTTCCACCATTAGTTTTAAATACCTTTGAATATAAGAATTTCTAGATTTTAGTATTTAACTTCCTTCTTTAAAAAGTCTTAAGGTATTGCATGCTACCCGTGTGAAAGCATCATGTGAAGTTTAGAGGAAAATATATGTTCTCATGTGCACTTTGAATTCGAATGATAGTGGCAGTCTATAGAGATCATAGAAATCCATCAACTAAATTGGAGATTGCCTTATAAATAAATTCAGTTTGATTTCTTATTCTTCTGGAAGAATAAACTTAGATTACTTTTTTAGGAAAATCTTGTGGAGGTGCAATTTATTCCAAGTGGAAGACAAACTTGGGGTTAAGATAGCCGTTGATGACAATGACAAGGTTGGTAGAGATCAATAAATGTCTCACCATAAACGTTCTTCTTCCCTTACCTGTCTTGCTACTTTGTCTCACACATTACGTTTATGCATTTTGTGAACTAAATTGATGTTATAAATATGTTCTAGACCTATGGATTCTTGATAGAATTCCATGATCCCACGAGGGTGAGAGTTTTTTATTTGTGTTTGATATCAAACAAGTCAGAGTTTTACTCATATTAAGAATCTAGATGCCATTTTCTAAGTCTATCTTGTCTTTGACAAGGAATTTTGTTTCATGAGCATAAACTTCAAGGCTTGGGTAAACAGGAAAAGATGGGATTGGTTTGTCCATGTTGGACAAGAGACATTTACTCAGAGGCTCCACCACAATAGTGAAGAGGAAAAGGAAAGTTAGTCATCACTTCTTTCCTCTGTCTTTTTGGAGTGATGTGAGCATTTAAAAGAAAACTGATTCTCATATGGATAACATTTCCTTAAATATAGAATTGTAACAGGCCAGAACCTCTAGATCCTGCTCTGAAGTCGGCGTTGGAATTTGAAGTCCGCGTCAGGGGTTTACCCCCTTCGTAGGACTAAGGGACAATCGTCATCAATGACCCAGAGCAGGAAGACTCAAATATTTTGAGTCTTCAGAGGCCCATTTCCGTTTTTACCTAACCCCCTCATTTTGGGTCCAAAACGAGGGCATTTTACCTCGAACTCGTAAGTTTGCATGAGTTTTCCGGTTTAGAAACTCGCAGTTTGTCATAAACGAACTCGAGTTTCTGTTTTGACGCGTCGGCGCATCATCGTCGCGTGCAAGGCACGATCGGCAATTTCGCACCGATATTTCTCGTGCGTTCCTCGCTCCTCGCTCTTGCTCTATCCCTCGTGCTCGCTTGTTCTCGTGAGCGAGGAGGTCGAGCGAGGGCAAGGACACGAGGCCACATGCCTCGACCCTCGAGGCCTCACGGTCTCTTGGCTGTCGATCGAGCCACCAGCTCGATTGGCGGCTGTTGGCTCGCCGGCGGGTGGCCGACCACCGGCCAACCCTCGCAATAGCAAGGGGTGGCTCACGACCACCCCCTCGCTAATGCGAGGTGGGAGGGCCGGACCGGCCCTCTCGCTACATTCCTCCCCACTTATTATGAATCGTCCCGGTTCATGACCAACAAGTGAGAATACCAGATAGTGGGTTGTCAACATTGTGAAATAGAATTTATAACTTCAATCTCCAGCTAAACATAAACATGTGCATGGCACTTGGACCTTAGCTGCAGCTTGTCAGTCAGCACGGCTAGCGGCCTCCCCCCTTTAGGCTAGAGCGTCCGCGCGACAACCATGTTGGGCGTCCCCAACCTCCTATGGTCACTGTCCATGAATGCTGCCCTGTGGGAATGTTGTTCACTTTTTCTGTGTTCAGGTGGTACCCCTTACCACGTGTCAACTTGTGCGAGCTGCAAGCTCGCTCTAGTGCTCGTTGACCACCCTTGTGGGCAACCAAGATTCGAGCTCCCATGACTTATGTCCAGGTCCACAACCGGCCCAATGAACGAGGTACTCCCCAACAACGTGCGACCGAAGTGTACGCTCTCGGTGCTGGAGTAGGCGAAGGACCTCGTATTGGCCGTCGGCAGCAAAGACTACTAGCGGTGGCTGAACGGTTTCGTCTGTCGCGTATGGAGCCAGCAGGCCCACATGAAACACGTCATGTATCTTCAAACTCGTCGGAAGTAGCAATCGGTATGCCACTGATCCGATGTGTGCCACAATGGGAAACGGCCGAATCCACTTCGGTAGAAGTTTTCTTGCCCCTGGCAACTTTAGCCGAAGGTTTCTAGTGCTATGCAGCACTTTGTCACCGATGTCAAACAAGACCTCCCGGCGACCTTTGTCGGCATATGCCTTTTGTCGTTGCCGAGCTGCTTGAAGGTGACCCTTCGCCTCCCGTAACAAGGAGTCAATGCGCTCGGCAAAGGCTTGAGTAGAAGGAACCTGCCCTTCTGTACTCCCACTCTTCACCAATGAAGAGGGTACCACTGGATGCCGACCACTATTCAACACAAACGGTGTGAATTGTGTGGATGCATTCAATGAGTTGTTCACCACAAACTCTGCCGCTGCTAGGAATTCATCCCAATTATGCATGACAAGGTCCACATACATGCGGAGCATCTGCTCTAGAGTGTGATTCATGTGCTCTGTTTTTCCATCTGTTTGAGGGTGAAACGCTATCAACATTTGCGACTCACTGCCGAAGTACTCGTGCATCGTTTGCCAGAACGTACTAGCAAATTTTTGATCTCAATCAGAGCTAATGCGCAACGGCAAGCCGTGGTTCTTCACGATACCCTGAAAGAAGAGACGAGCGGTCTCCTCTGCGTTCACGTCAGTGGTTGTAGGAATGAAGTGTGCCATCTTTGTCAAAAGATCCACAACCACTAGTATTACATCGTGGCCACGAGCCGTGTCAGGAAGACCAGTAATGAAGTCCATGTTGACGCACTCCCATGGAGTTCCAGGAATGGGAAGCTGTTAGAGGAGTCCGTAAGCTTGTTGTTATTAGCCTTATTCCGAAGACATGGGTCCCATGTCATGCAATACTTACGAACATCGACAATCCATCCTGGCCACCAATCGTGGTCCGCGAGTGCCTGTCTGGTCTTTCGAGGTCCCACATGACCTACGACCGGCAAGTCGTGGAATTGGGAGATAATCTTTTCTCGAAGGTCTCCCAAGTTTGGCACAACAAGTTGTTCTGTGTGCCAGAAGATTCTTGCGACCTCCACCAAGCCGTACTTGTCCAGATTTTGAGAGTCTTGAAACCAAGAATCCACACAGTGTCCCATCCGGATCCTGTTTACAAAACCGTTATAATAGATAATCTCTTGTGGTGGTTGCCACAAAGGTGCAGGGGGATCTGGTGATTGTACTCTTACTGTTGCAATGGCCATAAAACACCCACTGACCTCGGTGGTTGCTTTAGTTTTCACAGGCTGTCGGCTTAGTGGATCGGCCACATTGATGCATCCTGGCCGATATTCCCATGTGAATGAGAATCGGCTCAGGTATTCGCTCCAACGTGCCTGTCGTCTTCACAGGTTCGGTTGCGCTTGAAAAAAAACCAATGGATTATGGTCGATCACGACCGTCACACCCCCTTCAGCACCCTCGAGGTAGCAACGTCACATCTTGAAAGCGTGTAATATTGCAAGAAGCTCTTGATCCCCAGTCGTGTACCGCGTTTCCGCGTGGATGAGCTTGCGGCTCTCATATGCAACTGGGTGACCATTCTGCACGTTGAAGGTTCCAAGTCCTACTACCGACACATCACATTAAACCTCTCACGATTGTGATGGATCTAGAAGAGCTAGGACGGGTGCTGTGGATAGAAGCTCTTTGACTTTGAGAAAAGCGTTATCGCAATCAGATGTCCATTCCACGCGCACGTCTTTTTGCATGAGCTTGGTTAGCAGTGCTACCAGGGTTGAATGCCCTTGCATAAACCATCGAAAGTAGTTTGCAAGGCCGAGGAAAGACTGAATCTGCCTAACATTTTCTGGACGTGGCCAATCTACAACGGCTTAGACTTTTTGTGGGTTGACACGGATGCCGACCTTGCCAACGATGTGTCCAAGGTATTCGAGCTCATCTTGTACAAACTTGCACTTGCTCACTTTCGCATAGAACTCCTGTTCCCGAAGGATTGCAAGGACTTTGCGCAGATGTTCTATGTGCTCTTCCATCGATTTAGAGAAAACCAGGATGTCCTCCAGGTAAACCAAGACAAACTGACCGAGTTGCGTGGCGAACGTTTGGTTCATCTCTCTCTGGAAGGTTGTAGGGGCATTTGTAAGCCCGAAGCACAACACTCGGAACTCATAATGTCCCATGTGCGTTCAAAACGAGGTTCTGGACACATCATCTTCGGTGATGCAGATTTGATGGTACCCTTGAAATAAATCCAAGGATGAAAATACTTTTTCCCATTAGAGTTGGTCAAAAACGTCCCCAATCCGCGACAAGGGGAATTGATCTTTCACCGTCAACTTGTTCAACGCCCGGTAATCCACACATTTGTGTAAACCACAGTCCTTTTGTTCAAAAAAAGGATCAGCGTACCGTACGGCAAGCTACTTGGCTCGATCCATCCTTTTGTAAGGTACTATTTGATTTGGCATTCGGCCCCTCGCCTTTCTGCTGGACTAAGGCGATACATGGGTCTGAACGGAGGAGTCGCCTCTGGTTGCAGCAGAATCGTATGGCCCATGTGTCGTTCTGGTGGACGCCCAGCCGGTGGGTCCTGGAATACATCAGAGAACTCTGCAAATTGTGATTTGATCTCTTGTGGCGTGTCTTCCTTCATGTCATCCTCCATTTTATGTAAATGAGCCAAGAAGTATCAACAACCTTGTCGAATACGCCTCTTGACCTGCATCGCACACAAGCTGGCATGGACTTTAAGTCGAGTCGGTGACAATTTTGTTCTCGAAATCAGCGTAAAGCAGCACTGTACCTTTCGGAGTATCAAGCACCTTGAATTGAAGCATATCCAAGCTTTGTTTTTGTGGAGCCAGGGATCGCCTAGCACCACGTCAAACGGATTAAGAAGGTTGAGTACCTTCAACGTGACACTCTGTGTGTAACCTTGAATACAAATGTTTGCCTTAAAGGTACCGATTATAGGTACTCTACGGTTGTCACCGTAGAGTACCTATAATCGGTACTCTACGGTGACTTGTACTTTAGGCCCACCTGTCGGGTAAAGTCAAGGCAAAAAAAGGAGTCGTCTCCACCAGTATCAACCAGTACATTCACGGGATCACCAACTAGGTGTCCCTTGAACTACATTGTCATATTACCTCCACATTTTTGAGTGAACAGGCTCGACGATGACAAGCCGAGTTTGTGATAAACATAGAATCGGTATGACGGGCGTCGCAACTCCCATGATTTACCCACTCGAGTCCACATCTTGTGGGCACATGTGAATTCTGCTCGCACCTTCCAGTCTTTAAATTTGACCGGGTCAAAATCATTGACTAAAGGTTCCACAGACGTGATTGAACTCAACGTTTTGAGGGCGTTTCCTTCAATCACTGTGTCACACAACTCTTGTACAGTGGTCAGTTTCGCCACCACTAAGCATGTACGATCATGCATCTCGTCCGGAGATGCAAGGTTTAGTGGGCAATGTCCGTCAGCATGTGTAGAATGCGGTTCAACAAGAGAAGACAAAACAACAGAGAAATCTGAACTCGTAAAAAAATCAAATTGTTTAACATCATCATCTGAAAAAATGAACCCACACTCGTGATCTAGTTTTACCCCTAAGTGGTCCCAACTAAAGTCACACTGGGGTGGTGAAAACCCGCCCAACGACCTTGTACGTTACCACAGCTGGGCCCATTGCCGCGACCGCGACCCTGTCCACGGCCCTATCTGCGGCCTCCTGCTGCACCATCCCCATGAGGTGCTGCTACTGTAGCTAACGCCGTGGCCTCTTGTCCACCACCAGCAGCCTTAGGGCACTGAGCCCTAAAGTGGCCCGGCTGTATCCAGTTGTGGTAGAGCCCATCGCGGAAGGCTGCGTTGCGACGCTCACACACCGCCTGTAGCTCGTCATTCTCATGGCTGTGCTTGTTGTTGGGGCCCTTGTTTCCACCAGCCTTCTTGGCTGGAGGGTTTGCGAGCTACTTGTCCTCGGCCCCACCTTGCTGTCCAGCTGATCCACCAGCCCCTACAGAGTCCATGCGCATATCGTGGCCTTGTCGTGCACGCACGTTCGGCCGTGCATCAGAGCAGTGCTTCGATTTTGCCGAATACACTTCACTCATGTAGTCGCGCAACGCCCTCCAACTTGTCCAAGCTTGGCCAGCGGCTGTCGTGGTGGCCTTGTCCTTCAAATTCTCGCTGGCAAGACCATCACGCGAGTACTCCAGCAGCATGCACTCCGAATACTTGAAGGTCTGAGTCCCATTACCCTCGGTGAAGCTTTTGACTTCCTCCACGAGTGCGGTGAACTCGCTCAAGTAGGATTTGAGCGAGCTGCCCAGCTGCCTGAAGTCCTTGATCTTGTGGAAGGCGCAATGTACCTCCTCACGTTGGGTGCTCTTCTTACGCATGATCACGCAGAATGCCCCCGATGACATGGGCTGCCACTCGAGGTGTGGCTGCTGCGCACTCCACTCCTTGACCACATACTTGAAGAGTTTGTCTTCAAGCGGCATCGTGGCAAGGTTGTCCCACTGGTTGAGTGGAGCCTTGTGGACACGTAGAAAGTGCTCCATGCGATTTAGCCAGTTGGTTAGCTTCACGCCCTTCCAGAAGATCTCCACACTATGGAGGAAGGACGTGTTTACAACCGACCCCGAAGTCGTCGAGGTAGGCAAGTCGTCGCTGCCACCGGCAGTGGCATGCGCAACAATAGCACGCTGCACTTATTGCTGCATTCGCAGCAGGGTCACGCTCTGCAACACCTTGTTGAGGTCCTCGCATCAGCGGCTTGCCTCATGGGCGGCCAGTCGTTGTAGTTGGTGATCACGGTCGAGGTCCGTGATGCTCTGCTTGACGTGGGCCAGTAGGTTGGCAAACGCGAACTTCAGCTCTGATGTCGTCAGAGCATCGACGATAGCCTCAAGGGCCTCGCGTTATCTGTGTACCATTATCCACTATAGGAGGGTACGGTTCGTGTACACGCCTCTGAGGAGTCCCACCTTTCGGAGGAGACTGTCATCAGCGATGACGCTCGAGTGGGCACTGCCCTACCCCATTGCGGCCACATCGTAGGATGTGGGGTCAGTCCCCATTCCTCCGAGTGGTACCGTACCTCCACGGCCAGTGGTGATCTTCAGTCGGCCTGCTGCCTCAGTAGCAAACTCCGGGAACCTACGACGGTCATCGCGAATTGCCTTTGCGGCGACGTTGTCTGGCTTGTTCTTGCGGGAACTTCCCGTGTGGCTGCTTTCAACGCCCTTGCTGCTCTCAGCAGTCTCGTTGCCATCGTCAACTTCAGGTGATGCGGCGGGCGCCTTACCCTTCTCGAGCAATCGGCTCGAGTTTACCGCATGACGATGGCGATGATCGTGATCCTTGTTGCCTTCGCCATTGTCGGCATCGTGCTCTATGTCGGGGTCCCCCTCCGGGAGATCCTCCTCCATTGTGTTGTCTATCGTGTGGGGGTCGCCCACATGTGCGTCGACGTGCTCGTCGAGCAACGTTTTGGCCTCCGCACGCTTCTCGGTGTCGTCGAGGTTGGCATCGGTTACCTTAGGCGGTACGGTTTCCTTAGGCGGTACGGTTGCCTTTGGGTTGGCAACCGTGCTCCGGGCGGCGACTCCCAAAAATTGGAGTCCGCGGAGGGCGTGTGGTGAGAACGTCACCACCTTGCCCTTGTTGGTCTTGGACGGTCCGGCACTTGCCATCTCGTCGCTCGTGCAACTAGTACGTGAAGCTCGATGTGAGGATCACCCCGCAACTTTAAGGAGGAATCGCCTCCCACAAACTCCTTGCTCTCATGATCGGTGAGGCAATTATAGATTCAATTTCTATTTTCCTAGGCTGCCACGTTGGCACAAGGTCGTGGTTTTTGGAACTAGACTTCCTAAGCCGTGACTCACAGCGACTAGCAAGGGCTAGTACCTAGGAGAACAGAAAATTACAAGACAATGAAATGACAAGGGACGTGAGTGTCGCTCACAAAACAAGAGCAAAGAGTGCAAAGAGGAATTCTAAAAATTCCTAGCAAGTCTTTCACTCTTTCTTCTATCTCCTTGTCTTCCTTTTGTCTTCTTCTCTTCCTTGGCCTTCTCTTCACGCTCCTTGATGCCTCTCGCGTTCTTGGACGTCGTCTCCCTTAAGCCGGTGGTGTTGGAGTGCCGTAAAAAACCTTCAAGGTGACACCCTCCTTCTTTTTAGGATGCTTTTAGGTTGTGAGAGTCCGTAAGCTTGGGAAAGAGCACTGTCCCAATTTTTGGATGAGTGAGGGAGGAAGGAGCCTTGTCCATGGGGAGGATTTGGTGGTTTTGGAGGGTGGGAACTCCCCACCTTGTCCCACAAAAATCCTCCTAGCCCATTGGAGGTGAGTAGGGACTGGAGGAAAGAGTCTCCACCAAGTAGAGCTGTTTTTAAGCTCTCTAATGCAGTTTACATCGCTTCAATATGTGAAATGTAGATGCCATAGTCCCTTTTGGCGTTTTTGCTGCTGCTTGTAGCTACCGGCGGTGTTTTATATATGGCGTAGCCGTCGTTTCTGTCGAACCCTTAGTCGCGGGAGTCGTCTGGCTCTCAGAACCACTGTAACGGGACAGATTCTCTAGTTCCTGCTTTGAAGTCGTCGTCGGAGTTCGCGTTCGAATTTCGTGTCAGGGGTTTACCCCCTTCACAGGACTGAGGGGCAATCGTCATGAATGACCCAGAGCAAGGAGACTCGAATATTTCGAGTCTCTGGAGGCCCAATTCCATTTTACCTAACCCCCTCAGTTTGGGTCCGAAACGAGAGGTTATTACCTCGAACTCGTGAGTTTGCACGAGTTTTCCGGTTTATAAACTCGCAATTCGTCATAAACAAACTCAAGTTTTTGTTTTGACGCGTCGACGCGTAATCGTCTCGTGCGAGGCACGATCGGCGATTTCGTTCCGGCGTTTCTCGTGCGCTCCTCGCTCCTTGCTCTCGCTTTATCCCTCATGCTCATTTGTTCTCGCGAGCGAGGAGGGCGAGCGAGGGTGAGGGCACGAGGCCACAAGCCTCGGCCCTTGAGGCCTCACGGCCTCTTGGCCGCCGATCGAGCCACCAGCACGATCGGCGGCTGCTGGCTCACCGACGGGTGGTCGGCCGGTCACTTGACCGACCGCCTGCCGGCCGATAGCCAACGGGTGGCTGGCCACCGGCCAACCCTCGGAATAGCGAGGGGTGGCTCGCGGCCACCCCCTCGCTATCGCAAGGTGGGAGGGCCGAACCGGCCCTCCTGCTACAAGAATGGTGGGAAACCCTTTGCATGCATATTTCGGTGTAGACGGTGGCATAACAGATTTGTGAATGTCTTCAAGTCAACAAGGAGGAAGGTAAGGCTGGTTCGTTTGTGTTGAGACAAGTATTTTATGTCTAAAATGCAAAATGAAGTGCCGTCAATGTTTCCTCTTGCAAGATTTTTTTTTATGTTGCAAAAAAATCCGTTGGATAGAAATTTGGCTAAGAACTTGTAGTCTGTGTTACGCAGTCAAATAAGCTGATATTTTTAGATTTACTACGGCCAACTTCTTCAAGCGAATGTAAGTAAGTGAATTAGTGAAATGAGAATATAGAGATTGGTCTTAGAGAAGAGCATAAAGGGAATTGACAAGATTAGCTTCAACGATACCCGTGAGAGCTTGGTTAAATTAGCGTGGATGCCATATGGACCTGAACTGTCCTATTTTCCGTTTGACATATTAGTCATTTGATTTCCTTAAAGGACAGTGATGCTTGGTCCGATAGAATACATTGTTGTGGGATACTTTTAAGTGGGAGAATTGGAGGGCGAGTATCTAGTAAGATGGATTTGGAAAATAGTTTTTTGTACGAAGCTATGATGAATGGAGGGATTTCCATACAATCAGTTGTGACACTTCCATTGATGGCTTCAAAGTCTATAATGGAGGCAACTTTCTTTCTCACTTTAATTTGAATGGATAGAGGTTCATATGCCTATTCTGACCCTATGCGAGTTGGGCAGGAGTATGGGTATTTTGTGACGGTAAGAAATATTTACTATGTGATAACTCACATATTTGAAGTTCATAATGCAATTATTGATTAATGGGGATCTTCTACTCTTCCTATTTCAAGCTGTTGATTTGTTTGTTGTTACACGCATTTGGTTCATCCTTGTGGTTATGCAAATTTAAATTTCTTTTGAATGATTTGTGTACAAACCTACTCTAGGTGGCCCACAACACGTGTTTGACTTGTTTTTTGATATTTACTTCCAATTGGCATGGTGATTAGTGAGGTATTCAGTTTCCATAGCCCTTTTCCTTGCTAATGCTTTGATTTTCGACTTGTTGAAAATAGTGAAGTGGTGGTTTGATGTGAGACGGATGACTGCATGGTTGCGTGGGAGGCTTTCTTGACAATGTGCGTATGCAATGTGCTTGGAGAGGTGGATGGATGAGCCTGTTTTTGGAGTGAACTTTGGAGTACTTCATGGTAAACTACTTGTGATTAGAACTGAAAGCATGATAGTTTGAGTGAAATTAACACCTTTTAGTGGGCCTGGAAGACCTCAAATGCTCTTTTCCAGGAGGTTGTAGGGATTTACATTACTACCTAAGTAGTTGCATGACCACCTGTCAAGTTGAAGGGTCACTTGGTAGTTGTGGGGCTACCTTGAAGTTAAAGGGTAACTGGAAGCTGAAGGGTAAATATCACTTGAAGGCCTACTAAAGATTGAAGATGCATTGGTAGCTGAAGGATCAGCGGCCACTTAAGAGGTGGCCAATGATAAGTAACCTCCTACTTGTGAAGATGTGTTTCAACTGACTTCTAAAGAATTTTAATACTATTTTTTATGGCGTCCAATAGAGGTTTTAATTAGAAATCAACCGCTAAAATTGGTGATTTCTACAATTCCTTTGTGTTTGACAAAGCGATGCATCGTACATGCATGATCGATGGCAAGTGAAGAGCCTTGTTTGCGCATTTAGGCGTTGAATGTGGATCAACATCAAGTTGATGGATGACTAGTGCTTGAGAATGTTTCCTTCCATGCCTCGCTATGGTGGGACCTGGGAGGAGACATGAATTCTTTGAAGCCCCAAATTACCCTGTTTTAGACAAATTTGTACAAGTGCAAATTCCACACATTGAAAACCATGTCGTAAGTATGGAAAAATAACAATTCACCTGTAAGCTACCCCCCTATGAGGGTGAATTGGAAGTGATCCAACATATTGGGGTAAAATGATGATGGTTTGTTGAAGCTAGGGGCTAATTGGTGACCCCCCCTCACATAGTCGTGTGTCCGCACCAAGGGTGCTCTCACACAAAATGAGCTCAACTCACCATGCATAGTCGCGGTGAGGTCGAGTTCATCAAGCTCCTCAAATCAATTGTCACAAACCACGTTGAACATTCTTAATTGTCTTTGACTCGATGGCGCCCATATTTTAGCGTGCAATTTCCATTAAGCGTAGGTGTGGGAGCATCCGTTCACAAGTAACATGTAGGCTTTCAACCTTGTTTTTTTCCTACACTTGAAACTCGAGTCACTTCATTCTTCCGATGACGTGACTCGCTTCCCTGGCATCATTTTCCTGAAAAGACAACTGAGATGAGTATGCAGTGGTTTAGTTGACATCGTTTTGTAAAAAAACCATGCAACCAAGGAGAGATGCTACGAGTTGCTACACCTTCGAGGCTGTATCAAGACCTTAGCAACACATCTACGATGCCCTCTAGTCCGTGCGCTCATCGTGGGATGCGACTTGATAACAGGGGCCAACCCTGATGGCCTCACATTAGAAGATGAGTGAAACTTTCTGACTGTGACGTCTTTGCTAAAGCTACTTGGTACGATATCCTGTTTAAGAGTAGATGCCTAAGCGCGACCCCCCAGAAGGCTATATTTTGAGCGGAGGGAATCGAAGAAGTAGCTAAGAGTTTCTATTGGGCAGGTTAAGAGCGACATTTGGTTGGAAGTTTGCTTTCAGCCCTTTGCACACATGGAGTCTTGTCTTCAATTGAATGATGCCCCGAGGCGGACACCTTAGATTTTTTCCATGTTGTGAAAGGGCAGAGCCCTTTCACCACACTACCTCACAGTCAACCACACCACGTCAGTTGTGTAGACCACACAGTAGTGTGGCGGTATGGTGACATCCAAACAAACCTATTAGAGAAGGTCTGGGAACACCCTAATAAGGATACCAAATAAGGAAAAATAAGAATATTTCGGACCTCGATCGAATGTTTCTTGGCGGTAGATCTCCAATTAAGAAGCAAGATCGACAGTGCAGGATGTTCAATTCCGCTTGCCCAGTCGCAGAATTTAATTTCATTAGTTTAGCGTTAGGTTTCATTACCAGACTGAATAAGGGATCAGCATAGATTAACGCCGGACAAAAGTTTGGACAAAGAGATTCGGCTGTCCGAGGTAAGATCCAGGCCGTTGTCTTACCTGGTAGGTGTTGAAATGTGGAACTAAAAAGCTTTACAAACACAACGCTCAATCCATGCCGTTGTCTTGTCCAGTCGTACTGGATAGAGCTGCTGAAGCCGGTACCCGGCCACGCACAAAAACTCCATTCGTCCGATACTTGAGGTCTCATACGAGATTGCAAGGACACTGTTAGTCCGCACGGGAAGAGTGTCCGACCTTTTCGTTTTTCGTCTTATTAGGTCTCCTTATTGGTGCGTTCCCAGACGGGCCCTCAGTAACGAAAATTGCGGAACTGGTGGCCAAAGCCATTGGCCAAAGCCACTGGGCGGAGCCACTGGCCGGCCGCTGGGCCATCCACCAACTCGCAATTTGCCTCCTCGCCAACCTCGGCTGTGTTCCATCCATCACGTGATGGGCCCCCTCCCGTTTTCGTTAAAAACGCGTGATGGGGTGCGTGGTGGGGTCCCGTTAGCGGAACTTTCGGATACGGCCAAAGACCGCGCCCCCACACCTGGCCCGCTGCGCGCTGCAATCTACCAGCTCCAGATAGCGTTGTCGTTTCGCATCACGGCGTTGACTGCCATCGAGATATTCGGATGGGGCTTGGGAAGGCAACGACTGGATTGGGAAGAAGCATGGCGAGCCGAACTGCGTCCAACTTGTGCTCCCGTCCCACGTCCTCATGACGGGCCAAAAGCGAATAGCACGGCACATGGCGCGTGCACCGCCACCACAGTCGCGCCAGAGCGTCGTCACCCACACGCTTGCCCACGTCACCGTCCATATTCTCTCCGTCACGCTCGCATCGGTTGCCCTCTTCTCGCCGGCGACAGGGCCCGCACGCGCCGCCGCAGGCGGCGGCGGCGGCGGCGGCAGTGATAGGTTGGGCCTGCGGGTCGACAGCACGTCGCTGACGCCGGTGGCGCTCAACCCGCTGGCGGGCCACGCGCGAATGCCGCAGGACTTCCCCAGCTGGCAGGGCAGCCCCTGTGCCCGTTCCTCCCCAACTGACGACGCTCGCCCGGCCTGCCGTTGGCCTGCGCCGTGCCCGCGACTCCTGCCGTGGCCGGGCGGCGAACTCGCCGGCAGCAGCCGCGCCGGCGAGTCTGCGTGCTGGCTGCGCGACGCCGCTGCCGAGCCGCCGTCGGCGGAGGCGGTGGCGAGCGGCCCCCTTCCGGCGGGAGGGGCAGGGGCGGAAGCGAGCGGGATGCGCGCGCGGTGTGCTGGGACGAGCGCGTACGCCGCCGACGCGCCTCTGTGGCGGCGTCCGCGTTTCACAAAGGGCCCGCGCAAGCTGTGGCTGGGGAGGTGCTGGGAGGACGCCGAGGGCAGCGGCAGCGGCAGCGGTAGCAGCGGCAGCGGCGGCGGAGGCGGCGGCTCCGGCGGTGGCGGCGGCGGCGGTGGCGGCAGAAGCGCGCCGTCTTCGGTGCTGCCGTGGGGGGCCCCTGGGCAGGTGCTGCGGCCGGGGTGCTACTGGGGCGGGGACCGGCGGCTGGGCCTGCGGCGGCAGCGGCGCGGGGACCTGGCTGCACAGAGCCGCAAGCCGCCATGGAGGGAGGGGTGGGTGGCGCAGGTGGTGGTGCTCCACAACGTGTTTGTGAACTGGAAGGGTCAGGTGTTCAACACCTCGCACTTGTTCGATGTGGAAGGCTGCCACGCGAGAGACGAGGTGAGGC
>SZWC01017469.1:44438-55730 GCA_023375785.1 Penium margaritaceum | reverse complement strand
TACCGGCAGGAGCCTTCCGGCAGCAGCAGTGATGCTGAGCGTGCCTTCGGCTTCCGCCATCCCGGCTCCTGTCGACCCCATCATCGCTCCTCCTTCTTCTGCTGCCGTCACGCACCTTCATCCACCCGACTCACCTACCCCATCTTCATCTTCATCCACGAGTGGTGATCCGATTCATCGCTCCAGCTCTCCTCTTCTCGCAGTACACCCTTGTGTCTCAGGGTGTCCTATCCCCTATCGGAGGCCAGCTCCGCCACCTCATCCACGCATGCGTGCTGCTCGCCCATTCCCGTTCCTCCGGCGTACACAGATGCATTGCGGCAGTGCGGAGGCAGGAGAGACTGTGAGTTGGGACCCTTGGCAGTCATGCGAGGACTGGTATACCCCAGGTGATGCAGATTCACGTGAGGAGTTGTAGCCGGAGACACCACTTCGTCTTTGAGGGAGGGAGTCGACTCACAGGTGACAGGGGGAGCTGTCTCTACATGATGCATACACTATATGACTCATCGCCCAGGATCTGTTCAGCTACGACATCAGCATCTCCATCGAGGACATCGCTGCCAGGTGCATCTGCCCAGGGGGAGTGTTGTGTGGACCTCGACCTGACGCGACGCCATGGGAGATGCATGGGGAGGTCCATGCTCTGTTGTGAGCATCTACAGCATCTCGCATGTGGCTCATGCTGCGTGCCTGCACAGCTGCATACAGATGGTAGCACAGAGTTGGTCGAGACCCGGACACTTGGTGCATTGCACCAGTGTCACGAGGAGACCATGTGATCGTGTGCCTTAGTGTGTCGCTATACTGTGTGTGGCATTGTGCATGCGAGCTGTTGGTCGAGACCCGGACACGTGGTGCATTGCACCCGTGTTACGAGGAGATCCTCCCTTGATCCTGTGTTAGGATGATGATACTGTTGAGTTTGATTGCTCGTAGTGGTCGAGACCCGGACCCTGGTACCGCCAGTGTCACGAGGAGACCATCTTGTCCTCTGACATGTGTATGATGTGCATTACACTGGTTTGTGTGTGTGTGCATCACTCCTCTCATGGTCGAGACCCAGACATTTGGTGGGCTGTGCCAGTGTCCAGGGAGACCCTGGATGGATAGCAGACGAGTGTGTGTGTTTGTGCGAGTTGACTCATGCATGTTATGGCTTGACATGCATTGTTATTCGATGCCTTCGCTCATTCGGTTTGGCGTGGACGGCTATGTCAGCCAGGGGGAGTGTTGGTTTGTGTGGCTTCCACCCGTCACGACCGACACTGCTAGTTTACCGATATACCCACATTCGGGGTATATGGCAGAGGAGGGCGTGACGACACGACGGGCCTCCGGACTGCACCGAGACTTCTCCAGCACCTACGACAGCGCCGGCGAGACGCGGTCGATGCGTTCCGGCAGCCATGTCGGCTTGTCAGGAGGTAGGAGAGTTTTCTCGGTGGGTTCAGACCCGCGCACCCGGTTGAGTGTACCGGTGCGACGAGGAGACCCCATGGCTATTGTTGGGCTTCCGATATTCGGAAAGCCGTGTGTGATGTCTGGACGCTGATTCTGAGATTTTCTGGCACTGTTCCTATTTTCTCGGTGGTCGAGACCCGGGTACTCGGAGAGCTGTTCCGGTGCCTCGAGGAGACCACCATTATTGTTAGTGTAGTGTACGCAGTGTGTTCTCCCCGCTGACCCGTTTTGGCTCAGCGGGGGTGACAGGGCCCGGTGCGGCTAGCTGCCGGCGCCCCTACTTAAGCCGCTAGGGGCTCATTTGTAACTCCTCCTTGTTCTTTATATTCAGCGTTCCAGACTTAGCCAAATTCTTGCCGTCTTGCATCGCACTCACACATAGAGCTCATGTTCGTTTTTGCATGGGCCTGCATGCCCTAAAATTATTTCCAATTAGTAACTCGTGCAAACACACGAGTTTGAGGTAAAAACCCTGGGTTTGGATCCCCAAACCAGTGGTTTGGTTAAAAACGGAGGCCCATATCCGTTTTTAACCAAACCCTGCTCTGGGTCGTTGATGACGATTGCCCCTCAATCCTGTGAAGGGGGTAAACCCTTGACGCGGACTGAGAACGCCATTATGCGAACTCTGACGACGACTTCAGAGCAGGAGCTGGAGACACGACACGCTACAGTGGTTCTCTGAGCTAGACGACCCTCGCGACTAAGGGTTTGATGGAAACGGCGGCTACATCACATATAAAACGCCACCGGCAGCTGCAAGCAGTGGCAGAAACACCAGAAGGGACTACGGCATCTACAATTCACGGATTGAGGCATCGTAAAGTGCATTAGAGAGCTTGAAAAAAGCTCTACTTGGTGGAGACTCTTCATTCCAGCCTCTCTTCACTTCCAGAGGTCCATAAGGATTTTTGTGGGACGGGGTGGGGAGTTCCCACCCTCAAAAACTACAAAATCCTCCCCATTGTCAAGGCTCCTTCAAAATCCCTTCATCCAAAAATTGGGACAGCACCCTGCCCAAGTTTAGGGACTCTCACGGCCTGAGAGTACCCTAAGAAGAAGGAGGGTGACACCTTGAAGATTTTTGGCGGCTCGCCAACGCCGCTGGCTCAAGGGAGACGTCGCCCAAGAACGCGAGAGGCGTCAAGGAGCGTGAAGAGAAGAGCAAGGAAGACAAGAAGACAAGAGGAAGACAAGAAGGAGAAGAAAGAGTGGAAGGCTTGGTAGGAGTAGTTAGAATTATCCTTAGCACTCTTTGCTCTTGTTTTGTGAGCGGCACTCATATTTCTCCTCATTCCATTGTCTTGTAAACTTTTGTTTTCCTAGGTACTAGTCCTTGCCAATCGCCGTGAGTCACAGCTTAGGGAGACTAGTTTCTAAATCCACGGCCTTGTGTCGACGTGGCGGCCTAGGAAAATAGAAGTTTAAATTGATATTGCCTCACCGATCGTGAGAGCTAGATTGTAGGAGGCGATCCATCCTTTAAGTTGTGGGGTAATCCTCACAACGACCTTCACGTGCTAGTTGCATGAACGACAAGATGGCAAGTGCCGGACCGTCCAAAACACAAGCTCTCGGTGGACTCCAAATTTTGGGAGCCGCCGCCGCGAGCACGGTTGCCAAACCAAAGGCAACCGTACCGCCAAGGGCAACCGTACCGCCGAAGGCAACCGACGCCAACCTCGGCGATACCAAGAAGCGTGCGCAGGCCGAAAAGGTGCTCGACGAGTACGTGGGCGATCCCCATGCGACGGACGACGCGATGGAGGAGGATCTCCCGGAGGGATACCCCGACAAAGAGCACGACGTCGACGATGGGGAAGGCGACGAGGATCGCGACCATCGCCATCGTCGTGCGACGAACTCGAGCCGCTTGCTCAAGAAGGGCAAGATGCCTACCGCATCGCCTGAAGCTGCCAATGGCAGCAAGACCGCCGAGAGCAGCAAGGGCGTTGAGGCAGCCACACGGGAAGTTCCCGCGAGAACGAGCCAGACGACGTCGCCGCGAAGGCAATTCGCAATGACCGTCGTAGGCTCGTGGAGTTTGCTGCCGAGGCCGCAGGCCGACTCAAGATCACCACCGATGGTGGAGATACGGCACCACTCAGAGGAATGGGGGCGGACCCTCCTTCCTACGATGCGGCCGCAATGGGACAAGGCAGTGCCCACTCGAGCGTCTTCGCCGACGACAGTCTCCTCCAAAAGGTGGGACTCCTTGGAGGCGTGACGCGAATCGTACCCTCTTGCAGTGGGTAAGGGTGCACGGACAACGCGAGGCCCTAGAGGCTATCGCAGATGCTCTGACGACATCGGAGCTCAAGTTCGCGTTCGCAAACCTGCTAGCCCACGTCGGGCAGAGCATCATGGACCTTGACCGTGATCGCCAGCTGCTGCGCTTGGCCGCCCATGAGGCAAGCCGCCGCTGCAACGACCTCGACAAGGCGTTGCAAAGCGTGACCCAGGTGCGGATGCAGTAGCAAGCACAGCGTGCCACCGCTGCGGATGGCACTACCGGTGGCAGCGACGAGTTGCCTACCTCGATGACTTCGGGGTCGGTCATGAACACGTCCTTCCTCCACAGTGTGGAGATCTTCCAGAAGGGTGTGAAGTTGACCAACTGGCTGAATCGCATGGAACACGCCGTACGTGTCCACAAGGCTCCACTCGGCAAGTGGGACGACCTTGCCACGACGCGGCTTGACGACAAACTCTTCAAGTATGTGGTCAAGGAGTGGAGTGCGCAGTAGCCGCACCTCGAGTGGCAGCCCATGCCGTGGGAGGCCTTCTGCGCGATCATGTGCAAGAAGTGTACCCAACGTGATGAGGCGCAGCGCGCCTTCCACAAGATCAAGGACTTCAGGCAGCTGGGCAGCTCGCTCGAATCCTACTTGAGCGAGTTCACCGCACTCGTGGAGGAAGCCGAAAGCTTCACCGAGGGCGATGGGACTCAGACGTTCAAGTACCCGGAGTGCATGTTGCTGGAGTACTTGCGTGATGGTCTTGCNACCTCGAGTGGCAGCCCATGCCGTGGGAGGCCTTCTGCGCGATCATGCGCAAGAAGTGTACCCAACGTGATGAGGCGCAGCGCGCCTTCCACAAGATAAAGGACTTCAGGCAGCTGGGCAGCTTGCTCGAATCCTACTTGAGCGAGTTCACCGCACTCGTGGAGGAAGCCGAAAGCTTCACCGAGGGCGATGGGACTCAGACATTCAAGTACCCGGAGTGCATGCTGCTGGAGTACTTGCGTGATGGTCTTGCCAGTGAGAAGCTGAAGGAGAAGACCACCACGACAGCCACTGGCCAAGCTTGGACAAGCTAGAGGGCATTGCGCGACTACATGAGCGAAATGTATTCCGCGAACCCGAAGCACTACTGTGATACACGGCGGAACGCGCGTGCACAGCAAGGCCACGACATGCGCGTGGACGCTGCAGGGGCTGGTGGGTCAGCTGGACAGCGAGGCGGGGTCAAGGGCAAGCAGCCTACAAATCCTCTAGCCAATAAGGCTGGTGGACACAAGGGCCCCAACAACAAGCGCAGCCGCGAGAATGACGAGCTGCAAGCGGCGCGTGAGCGTCGCAACGCAGCCTTCCGCGAAGGGTTCTACCACAACTGCATGCAGCCAGGCCACTTTAGGGCTCAGTGCCCCGAGGTTGTTGGTGGTGGACAAGAGGCCGCAGCATTAGCTACAGCAGCAGCACCTCGTGGGGATGGTGCAGCAGGAGGCCGCGGACAAGGCCGTGGACAAGGTCGCGGTCGCGGCAATGGGCCCGGCCGTGGTAACGGATAGGGCCTTGGGGCGGGTTTTCCCCACCCCTGAGTGACGTCAGTGGGGACCACTCAGGGGTAAAACTGGATCACGAGAGTGGGTTCATGTTTTTAGATGAGGATGTTAAAAAGCTTGAGTTTTTGACGAGTTCAAATTTCTCTGTTGTCTTGTCTCCTCTTGTTGAACCGCATTTTACACTTCCTGACCGACATTGCCCACTAAACCTTGCATCTGCGAATGAGATGCATGATCGTACATGCTTAGTGGCGGCGACACCGACCACTGTACAAGAGTTGTGTGACATAGTGATTGAAGCAAACGCCCTCAAAGCAATGAGTTCAATCACGTTCGCAGTACCTTTAGTCGACGATTTCGACCCAGTCAAACTTAAAGGCTGGAAGGTGCTAGCCGAATTCACACGTGCCCACAAGATGTGGACTCGAGTGGGTGAATCATGGGAGTTGCAATGCCCGTCGTTCAGATTTTGTGTTTATCACAAACTCGGCTTACCGTCGTCGAGTTTGTTCACTCGGAAGAGTGGAGGCAACCTGACGATGCAGTTCAAAGGACACTTAGCAGGTGCTCCCGTGAACGTACTGGCTCATATTGGAGGGGACGACTCTTTTGTTAGCCTTGGCTTTACTCAACAGGATGGCCTGAAGTGCGAGCCATCGAATGGCGCAGTTGTTGTCGGTGACAACCGTACGGTACCCGTGATCGGTACTTGTAAAGCAAAAAATTGTGTTCAAGGGTAGACAAAGAGAGTCACGTTGAAGGTACTCAACCTTCTTGACCCATTTGACGTGGTGCTAGGCGATCCATGGCTCCGTGACAACAAGGCTCTAATGTACTTTGAATCAAAGCGTTTGATCCTCTGAAAAGGACAACGCCGCTTTACGTTGATTCCGAGTACGGAAGTATCACCGACCCGACTCAAAGTCCATGCCAGCTTGTCTGCAATGCAGGTCAAGAGACGTATTCGACAAGGTTGTCGATACTTCTTGGCTTAGCTGCAGAAAGTGGAGGAAGACGTGGAGGAAGACACGCCGTAAGAGATCAAATCTCTATTGGCGGAGTTCTCGGATGTATTCCAAGACCCACCGGCCGGGCTTCCACCGGAAAGACACATGGGCCACACGATTATGCTGCAACTGGAGGCGACTCCTCCGTTCAAACCCATGTATCGCCTTAGTCCAGCGGAAAGGCGAGAGACCGAACGCCAAATCAAAGAGTACCTTAGAAAAGGGTGGATCGAGCCTAGTAGCTCGTCGTACGGTGCGCCGGTCCTTTTTGTGAAAAAAAAAGAACGGTGGTTTACACATGTGCGTGGATTACCGGGCGTTGAACAAGCTGACGGTGAAAAACTGATTCCCCTTACCGCGGATTGAATACCTTTTTGACCAACTCCAAGGCGCAAAAGTATTTTTGTCCTTGGATTTGTCTCAAGGGTACCATCAAATCTGCATCACGGAAGATGATGTGTCCAAAACCGCGTTTCGAACGCACATAGAACACTATTAGTTCCGAGTGTTATGCTTCGGGCTTACAAATGCTTCGGCAGCATTCCAAGGAGAAATGAACCAAATGTTTGCCAAGCAACTCGGACAGTTTTTCTTGGTTTACCTAGATGTCATCCTGGTTTTCTCCAAATCAATGGAAGAGCACATAGAACATCTGCGCAAAGCTCTCGCAATCCTTCTGGAACAGAAGTTCTATGCGAAAGTGAGCAAGTGCAAGTTTGCACAAGGTGAACTCGAATACCTTGGACACATCGTCGGCAAGGACGGCATCTGTGTCGACCCACAAAAGGTCCAAGCCGTTGTGGACTGGCCACGTCCCAAGAATGTTGGGCAGATACGGTCTTTCCTCGGTCTTGCAAACTACTTTCGACGGTTTATGCAAGGGTATTCGACCCTGGTAGCACCGCTAACCAGGCTCACGCGAAAAGACGTGCGTTGGGAATGGATACCTGATTGCGAGAACTCTTTTATCAAGGTCAAAGAGCTCCTATCTACGATGCCCGTCCTAGCTCTTCCGGATCCATCGCAACCGTGGAAGGTTCGATGAGATGCGTCGGTAGTAGGACCCGGAGCCGTCCTCATGCAGAAGGGTCACCCAGTTGCGTATGAGAGCCGTAAGCTTATTCCTGCGGAAACGCGGTACATGACTGGGGATCAAGAGCTCCTTGCGGTAGTACACGCTTTCAAGATGTGGCGTTGCTACCTCGAGGGTGCAGAAGGGGGTGTGACGGTCGTGACCGACCATAATCCATTGGTGTTCTTCCAAATGCAACCAAACCTGTCAAGATGACATGCGCGTTGGAGCGAATACTTGAGTCGATTCTCGTTCAAATGGGAATATCAGCCTGGACGCATCAATGTGGCCGATCCACTAAGCCGACAGCCTGTGGAAATTGAAGCAACCACTGAGGTCAGTGGGTCTTTTATGGGCATTGCAACAGCAACAGTACAATCACCAGACCCCCCTGCACCTCTGTGGCAACCACCATGAGAGATTATCCATTACAACGGTTTTGTAAATAAGATCTGGATAGGATACTGTGTGGATTCGTAATTTCAAGATTCTCAAAATCTGGACAAGTACGGCTTGGTGGAGGCCGCAAGAATCTTCTGGCACGGAGAACAAGTTGTTATGCCAAACTCGGGAGACCTTCGAGCAAAGGTTATCTCCCAGTTCCATGAACCGCCGGTCGCAGGTCATGTGGGACCCCGAAAGACCGGACAAGCACTCTCAGACCACTATTGGTGGCCAGGGTGGAGTGTTGATGTTCGTAAGTATTACATGACATGCGAGCCATGTCTTTGGAATAAGGCTAGTAACAAGAAACCTGTTGGACTCCTCCAACAGCTTCCCATTCCTGGGACTCCATGGGAGTGCGTCACGATGGACTTCAACACTGGTCTTCCGGACACGGCCCGTGGCCATGATGCAATACTAGTGGTTGCGGATCTTTTGACGAAGATGACACACTTCATTCCTACAACCACTGACGTGAATGCAGAGGAGACCACTCGTCTCTTCTTTGAGGGCGTCGTAAAGTACCACAGCTTGCCGCTGCACATTATCTTCGATCGGGATCAAAAATTTGCTAGTAAGTTCTGGCAAAAAATGCACCAATACGTCGGCAGTGAGTTGCAAATGTCAACAGCATTACCCCCTCAAATTGACGGACAAACAGAGCACATGAATTGCACTCTAGAGCACATGCTCCGCATGTATGTGGAGCCTGCCATGCATGATTGGGACAAATTCCTAGCACCGGCAGAGTTTGCAGTGAACAACTCGGTGAACGAGTCCACACAGTTCACACCGTTCGTGTTGAACAGTGGTCGGCATCCAGTGGTACCCTCTTCATTGGTGAAGAGTGGGGGTACAGGAGGGCAGGTTCCTTCCGCTCAAGCATTTGCCAAGCGCATCGACTCCTTGTTACAGGAGGCGAAGGGTCACCTTCAAGCAGCTCGGCAGTGACAAAAGGCATATGCTGACAAAGGTTGCGGGGAGGTCTCCTTTGACATCGGTGACAAAGTGTCGCTTAGCACTAAAAATCTTCGGCTGAAGTCGCCAGGGGCAAGGAAACTTCTATCGAAGTGGATTGGGCCGTTTCCCATTGTGGCACGCATCGGGCCAGTGGCATACCGATTGCTACTTCCGCCAAGTATGAAGATACATGACGTGTTTCATGTGAGCCTGCTGGGTCCATACACAACAGGAACCGTTCAGCCACCGCCAGCAGTCCTGGCTGCCGACGACCAAAACAAGGTCCTTCGCCTACTCCAGCACCGAGAGCGTACTCTTCGGTCGCGCGTTGTCAGGGAGTACCTCGTTCATTGGGCCGGTTGTGGACCTGAACATAATTCATGGGAGCCCAAATCTCGGTTGCCCACAAGGGTGGTCAACGAGTACAGGAGCAAGCTTGCAGCTCGCACAGATCGTTGCGTAACAGGAGGTACCACCTGAACGCGGAAAAAGTGAACAACACTCCCACAAGGCAACATTCATGGACAGCAATCATAGGAGATTGGGGACGCCCAACATGGTTGTCGCGCGGACGCTCTTGCCTAAAGGGGGGAGGCCGCTAGCCGTGCTGACATACAAGCTGCAGCTTAGGTCTAAGTGCCATGCACGTGCTCATGTTTAGTTGGTGATTGAAATTATTAATTTTCTTTCACAATGTTGATGATTCACTGACTGACAACCCTACTTGTTGTTCATGAACCCGGACGGTTCATAGTAAGTGGGGAGGAATGTAGCGGGAGGGCCGGTTCGGCCCTCCCTCCTCGCTGAAGCGAGGGGTGGTTGCGCACCACCCCTCGCGTCAGCGAGGACTGGCTGGCGGCCAGCACTTTGCTGGCCGGCGGCCAGCTCACTGCCGGCCGGCTGGACGGCCGGCGGCCGGCCAAGCGACCGGCCGGCCACCGGCCGGCCAGCCGCCAGCCGCCGATCGCGGCCTCAGCCCGATCGGCGACTGAGAGGCCACGAGGGCCTCAAGGGCGAGGCCTCGTGTCCTCGTGCCCTCGCCCCCCTCGCCCTCCTTGCAAAACAAGCAAGCAAGGACGAGTGATAGGGGGAGCGAGGGTGAGGTCGAGAGAGAGCTGGCGAAAAATTGCCAGCGTGCCTTGCACGCGATGATTTCGCGCCAGAACAGTAAAACATAAATCAAAGTTCGTTCTCGACGAACTTTGACATAAAATAAACAAAATAACTCATGCGAACACACGATTTCAAGGTAAAAAACCCCCGGTTTGGGTCCCAAAACCACGGGTTTGGTTAAAAATGGATATGGGCCTCCGCAGACTCGAAATATTCGAGTCTCCCTGCTCTGGGTCATTGATGATGATTGCCCCTAAGTCCTGGAAAGGGGGTAAACCCCTGACGCGGACTGAGAACGCCATTTTGCGAACGCCGACAACGACTTCAGAGCAGGAGCTGGAGACACGACACGTTACATTGGAGGTTTCAAGATAATCGAGGTATTTCTTCATACAAAATCAGCGTTGCATGAAATAGATCCAATTGTATCGTAGCATCTATGTTGTTTCCGAATGTTTTGTTGACCATCGTAGAGGAGCTTTTTAACACGAGAGAGTCTCTTAGAATGGAACACTCGACTTCAAGAAATTTGGCAGGAAGTCTCTGTCTTTTGGGCAATGAATGCAACAACAAGGTCCACTTGTGATGTTTCCTGCACTTGTGTAAGTCTAGGACTTAACTCTCCCCCCCCCACCCCACCCCCCTTTGGCTACGAAATTTCGGCAAGTTATGAGACGTTGGGTCGTTTCCATTAGAGTAGCCGTTGATCTCGTGATCTACTTCTCACAAGTGCTTGTACGGCTCTGAGCTCTTGTCCAATGCGCCAAAGACGATATACTTGGTAGCTTTTCCTCGTTGTCAGTGTTCGAGCACGTCTTCAACCTTGCTCTGTGTGTTCTTGTCCACTTCCATGGGTGGTGGTAGATTTATGTATCTTCCACACAAGTGCTTGCTAGAATTTGGATGAGCTCGCGTGGAAAACAAGGTGGATAACTATGTTGACAAGCTAGCAAAGCTTGGCGTGACAAGTGTCAGCTCCTCCTCAATGGTGAACAGGCCTAGTCACTTGGGTATGTTGTGATGTGCACGGGCACTGTTTCATCGACGTGTGATTTGACCTCTCGACATGTGTACAAAGTTGTGCAAACCGCTCACTCAACGGACGTTGACGACAGCAGGCGTTGAGCGATGGAGTGGATATCACCCCAAGGTGTGAAGCTTGGTTCCCTTCACCACTTGTGGACCCCCCCACGTGTTAGCAGCCAGCTCCACTTGCAGGAACAACCTTTGATTGTCTCGCCAACAGTCTAAGGCGGCTGGTCTGAGCCGTATTGGATCTACCTTGGTTCAGACAGCCACAAGTCTTCTTTTCTAGTTGATTCTGAATGTAGGACTAGGTTCACAACATGCACATCTTGGTGTGGTCCGGTTTTCAGAAAATCGTGCGAAGCCCAGGTTTGTCGCAGTCGGTCGCCTGGCAAGGCTTGTTGAGAAAGGCCCACATACCA
>SZWC01017469.1:29177-44066 GCA_023375785.1 Penium margaritaceum | reverse complement strand
AAAGTTGTGCAAACCGCTCACTCAACGGACGTTGACGACAGCAGGCGTTGAGCGATGGAGTGGATATCACCCCAAGGTGTGAAGCTTGGTTCCCTTCACCACTTGTGGACCCCCCCACGTGTTAGCAGCCAGCTCCACTTGCAGGAACAACCTTTGATTGTCTCGCCAACAGTCTAAGGCGGCTGGTCTGAGCCGTATTGGATCTACCTTGGTTCAGACAGCCACAAGTCTTCTTTTCTAGTTGATTCTGAATGTAGGACTAGGTTCACAACATGCACATCTTGGTGTGGTCCGGTTTTCAGAAAATCGTATGAAGCCCAGGTTTGTGGCTGTCGGTCGCCTGGCAAGGCTCGTTGAGAAAGGCTCACATACCATAAGAAAGTGAATTTCCTTGTTTGGCTGTTGATTAAGCAACAAGCCTCACAGAGGTGATGGATAGGTTAGTGTGGGAGGGATCTCCCGTACTTTGTTTTGTACAGTGTAGTCTTCATAACTTTACGTTCACTGAGGCGATTAGGACCCAATCACCAACAGGAAAGTCCCTGTCCACCTGACGTTTGGGCTGCCCGCTTCATCGCTGAGTGTGTGTTTACGATCATGTGGAGTGTCTTGCCATGGATGATACAAATTTCTCATCAGTCTATGTCGATTGACCGTTTGACGTTTCAACTCTAGAAACTTGATAGAGTGGGGTGTTTTCCATTACCACTTTAGAAGGTACTTGCAAAGTACCTGCAAAAATCGCAGAGCTGTCCACAAAGTTGGTGGTTGGTAGCTTGACTTGCCTGTTAGAGCCACATGGCTTGCACAGGGTTGGAAGCAATCGTTGAGCTTTTGATTAGTCTTCTCAGCGTATCAGTCAGTATGAAGATGGAAGACCTTTCATGGCTGGACCCGACTGCTTTCGTAAGTCATCATGTTTGGCCAAAGCTTGGAAGTAAGAATTCCATCTTGGTTGCTCGTGATAGAGGAGGGGATTCCATACAACATGACAATGTTTTTCAGGAGCAACCATAGTGTTCCCTAGACGGTGTCCATCATCATTGTAGAGATGAAGTGGGACAGCCTCGAGAACCAATAAACCACCACAACAATTGAACTAAAACCTTCCAGTGTGACGGATAAACCAACTGCAAATTCCATGGATTCTCCTGACCATGGTTTGTTTGGTTATAGTAGTAGTTGAAGCAAATCCGAGTCTGGTTTGTCTCTTCTTTTGACAATGGTACACATTGGACGTCTAGTAGTAGTTTTTTATGCAGGTTTACATCTTCTCCCACTTGTACTACTTCACGAGTTTCTCGACCGTCTTTCGTTTCCTTGTTAATGTATCTACCCAGACCGGTGTCACGGTCCTCCTCCACTAGAATGTTAGCCCCCTTTTGGCAGTAGAACGACTTAACAAGTGTATTGATGTTCTAATAATCAAGCGTGGGACAGTAATTTGGTTTTTTCATACCTGCCAAATTGTTCATAGTTATTTGCAAGATACATGTCTAGCTCAATCCATAGCAACATAATGTTGACCAGTCATTCATATCGCTGATGTTGAGCATCCACCAGATTTATTCTTCTACGAAAATAATGTGTGTCGTAGTCAAATGTGCACTAGAAGAAATCGATCCATCGATTTTGTTGACAGTTCACATTTGGCAATCTTGAGATATTTGGGGGCGTGGTTGTCAACATGGAGAACACATTGTTGGCATTCCAAGTAGTACCGGAATCTTTTGTGCACTTGCCACCACTAAATCTCTTTTGTGTACCTACTAACGTAGCCACACCCCACATAATTTCTTTGGAAATGTAAAAGTTTGATTATTGTCTACCAGAGTTTTCTTACAGGGAAAAAAGTTTGTTTCTTTGATCGGAATCACATTAAACATGATGTAGTTCATTGTTAGGTGTGATTCTCGTAATGATGGCAAAAAGGTTAAAACTCGTATCAAGGAGATAAACACGTCTAGTTCGCTATTGCCCCAATCTGGAATAACCACGTACAATTGACGATGACTGTTTAGGACCATATGAATAACAAGTTTCCGAATCTTTTGTGGATGTTAGCCAGCTAGCACTTGCCGCCACCTGTTGGGAACCGTTTGCTGTCTGTGATGTGGTCTGTAAACTTGACCAAATGGTGATAAAAGTCCCACTTAAAGAGTTTTTCTTTTGGCTGTAGCATTTCTCTTTGTTAGCTTTAAGGATTTCTTGGACGTGTCCAGTATGCTCCCTATGTGGAGCATTACATCAAGATATTGTCCAGGTAGGAAACAAAAATTTCATCAAGGTACGGTTGAGAGACAATATCTATTGTTTGAATCAATTTTACTAGAAAGTTTGTGACGCCCAAGGTATGACTATGAACTCAAAGTTCCTGTAAGGAGTGTAGAAGGATATCCTTTTAGCATTTCATCCAACACACAGATTTTGTAATCAATGCTCCATAGGTTGATTTTGATATAAATTCTTGCTCCTCAAAGCTGGTCGATAAGCTATCTGCTCATGAAAGAGGGTCCTCGTTCTTGATGCTGATGAAAATCTACTCCTAATAGTCCATACGCATGTACATTTCATAGGTCTTTTTTTTTTTAAAGGAACAGATCAACATACAATGATTTGGATGGCAAAACATATCCTACCCAAGTAGAAGGGTGATCTTGTGTTTAATCTTGGTCTGGTCGTGCTTACATATCTGATAGGTCCCCTTGGCCGCTGGTTTGCTGAGGTAGAGTTAATCAAAGGACTTTTATACACTAGAAAAAGTGCGTATACAGGAAAGTGGATTATTAGGAAGCTTCTAAGAAGGTGGATACCAGTTACTCATGTTGTATGGGTTGAGCTAGAGTTGTGTGGGTGGAATGGGTAAGGGGGTTGAAGGGGGGGAGGGGGTGGGGAGTGGGGGGTGGGGGGCTGGGTTGAAAGTGTATGTGGGGAGTTCACAAGTAGGTGTAGGAATGATTGAGTGTACCATGCTCTAAACAATACACTTGTGTGTGATTCAAGTGGTTTGAGCTTGACGTGGCCATGGGGGGTCTTGTTGGGTGAAAGTGCATATGGAGAGTGAGTGTGAAGGTGTAGGAATTGGTGAGTGTGGCGTGGGTGAAATTGAACACTAGTATACAACAAACACATGGTAAGGTTGGCTTAACAGAGGAGGGGATGAGATACTTCAAATTATATTATGTTATAGTGAGTTAGTCTCATATGTTTGTTTAGTGGTATGTGTTCTTGTGATGATTACGAGAGAAAAGTGTGGAGGATGGAGGGGGTGTGGGTGAAAGTGTATGTGGATTGTGTATGCGGAGGTGTGCAAAAAACGTGTGTGGTGGGGGTACAAGTGTACACTTGTGTTAACTGGTGTCTAGTTTGTACGAAGGTTCTAGGTGTTAGAAACTGGTCGCTCAATTTACGGTTCACCGGACAATTTCTTCAAAACTTGACTAAGTCTATAAAATCCATTCCAGTAGTATTTTGCATCTTGAAAGATCCGCGTTCAAGTCTTCACACAAGACAATATCCTCCTAGGTGACCTAGACCCCTTGATCCTTTCCAAAGGGTACTTTTACCTCCTCAAGGCCCTCTTTGATACATCAATATCTACAATCATAAAACCATCTTCAAGTGTACCTCTTCACTGGAAGGTACATCCCTTCATCAACGGAAGATTGCTAATCCATTCGCTTACATAATCAACCTCAAGACTTAAGATGTCCTGTTCTATTAGCTGATTCACAACTACTGGACCTTCGTCTAGCCAGGCTCCAACACTTGGAGTTATTCCAAATTCAAGTCCAGCTTCTACTTCAGGAGTTAACTTCCATAGCTATTCTACTTCATAAAAGAGGTCCCGTCTATGCCAATATTATGAAGCCAGAAATGGAGAGCCAGAGCTAAAGGCCAGAGCTTTTCCTATGTCAAAGCACAAAAGTTGGTAAAGGGGTACCATCTAGTGAAGTTTGTTAAAGTTGCTATTCAACTTTGAGTGTGCATTGCTAGCAACGTGCCTTTTTGCAATAAAAATCAGATCCAAGGCATCCAGATTCAATTCAATCTTCCGCTGTGCAGTAAACACACAAGGAGTTGGAAGTATGTCTGTCTATTTCAAACCCTACTAGAATAGCAGACCCCTGCTTGTCTAAAACATGGTGCAGATTTCAGCCCCTGTCCTAATCAAATTCAACACTAAGAAGGTGGACACCATTTTTTGTGGGTTGAACTAGAGGTGGATGGGTGGAATGTGCTGGGGGGCTAGTGGTTTGGATGAAAGCGTATGTGGGTAGTGCACGAGGAGGTGTATTAATGGGATTGCATTTTGTGTTGGTATGTGTCCACTTGTGTATTGAATCATGTAGGTTGAGGTAGAGTGGATGTGAGGGGGTAGGGGGGGTGTCGGGTGAAAGTGCGTACGGGGAGTGGATGTGGATGTGTAAGAATACATGTGTGTGGTTTGCATTTAATTAGACACTAGTGTATAATGAACTTTGAGAAAGGCTAGATTTATGTGGAGGGGGGGGGCTGAAAGTGTTTCTGGGGAGTGAACTTGGAGGTGCACATTGAGATGCATTATTTGCACATAAATGTGTACACAAGTTTATGACTTTACAAGGTTTGATCAGTAGGTGTGTGGAAGGTGTGATGGGGGAGGGGGAGGGGTGCAAGTGTATACGTAGAGTGTATAAGGGAGTGTGCAAAAATAGAGTGTAATGTGGATAAGATTATACACTTGTGTATGGTTTCCTCTGGGCTAGACTAAAGTTTGGTGGTAGGGGAGGCATGGGGGGTGGGGGTGAAAGTGTATGTGGAGAGTGTATGAAGAGCTGTGTAAATGATTGTGTGTTGTGTGGGTGAAAATGTACACTAGTGTACATGTTCATTAGCAGGGAAAACATTTTTTTAACTTACCATTCATTAAGGAAGTACTATGAACCAGTGTTTACACTGGAACAATTGACGTATAGAAATGGAATTATGTACCACATAAAATATTAGATCCATTTTGAGCTTTTCTAAAAACATTTCCTCTTAAGATGTCCTTAAAAAATCTATACAACCTTTAGTTAAGGTGAAATTTTTTTGCGCAAGAAGAATAATGAGTTCATACTACTTTTGTTGGTTGATTCAAGAGGAGGAGATCGTATAAGTGTAACATAAGCAGTTGACAAACCACATGCCATGTTTTACGAACTTTAACAAGAGGTCAAAACCTTAGGATGACCGAGGTTTAGCCTCGATTAGGCAAAAAGGGCATGTCGTACTTATCAAGTGGCATGATGTTGACTTGACGTAGTGACACTGGAACCTTAAGGTGACCTATTCTTGGCTATGTTTAGACGGAGTGGGCTGTAAGCGTCTTTCTCGGCGGCCCAACCGTGTATGTGGGGAATGCATGACAAGGTACACGATGGTTTGTATGCACATGCGGCCCATCCCTGCACAAGTGCATTTTCGGTGATGACACATCCATGTAGGTTCCTGATTGCGCTTGTGTACTGATCTATCTAAGATATAGTGTGACGATCGTGCACCCCTGTATGCAATCACAACCTACACTCTACCGGTGGAGGTGGAGGGGGGATCCGATGTTTCCGGGCTCTACATTCACCCCAACTCTCCAGCTGAACAGTGCATGGGGTTGTTGCTAAAGCTAGCCGTACACGTGGGACTATTGCATACATTTGTGCGATCAAATCTTGACCTCGGCCGGCAGCGAAGGCCGATGCCCGAGTACTCGGGCTTTGCTTTCGAAGCCCGACTACTCAGGTGTCGGGCTTCGCTGCCGGCCAAGGTCGGTTGGCGATGATTCCCTGCCAGTTTTTTTTTAAAACCATCTCTTTCCCCACGGACCACCATTTGATGACTGTTCGCCATCGATTGACGTTCAATGACCAACACATTTTCAGTTGTTTCTATTCTTCTGCCACATCCGATTGTCGATTTACCTGAATCGACGGCTATGGGAAACCGTATAGAAGCGTGCACTTGTGTGGATCTTCTGCCACATCCGATTGTCGATTTACCTGAATCGACGGCTATGTAGTGTTTTTAGCACACTTCCACCAACACTTGCCACATACACTTCTCCGCTTGGGAGGGGGATGGCAGTGGAACCGGAACCCTCCCCCCTCTCTATTACAACTGAAGTGTATGGGTGAGTGCATATGGAAGTGTAGAATTTGTGGTATTGTGTCGAATAATATTGTACAATAGTGTGACCGGAGAACCTTCGTGGATATGTCCTGAATGGAACACAATATTTCACTATAAAGCCAAATACACATGCGAGTAGTCGTGCACCGCCTCATACACTCCCCACGAACACGTTGTTGAATCGGGAGGGTGAGGGGGGTGAAGGCGCGGGGCGGGGGAGGTATGGTTAATCGGGGTCTTTTTGTACACTGTTAGATGGGTGTATAGGTACCTACGTCAGAAGGTAGTTTCCTAGAAGGTTACGAGGGTTGTAACAGGTTTTTGCATATAAGACCATTTTAGGTCTGCTAAGAATCTTTGAACACACCTACTCTGCGTACATCTATTTACGTAACAACTACATCTGCAACCCTGTCCATTTCGCACATACTGGCACATTTATGTTTCCGATATCTTCTCGATCGGATGAGCCCCCCCNTAATAGTGTACGTTGCGTGACTTCTGGGAGACTCTCTTGCAAGAGTTCATTAGTGTATTATTTTCATACCCCCCAGATACACCGCCTCATATACTCCCCTCATACACTTTCCCGTATTGGGGGGGGGGGACGAATCTGTTGACATCGCTCGGTCCATCCCCCCTCCCCCCCCTCCCCCCAGGATTGTATATGGTGAGTGTATGAGTGGGTGTATGCGATGGAAGTCGCGAGATGTACACTAGTGTACGTCTCGTGACTTCCAGGAAACTCTCTCACAAGAGTTCATTAGTGTATTTTTTTCGTACCCCCCCCAGATACACCCCTTTCTACACTCGCCTCATACACTTTCCCGTATTGGGGGAGGGGGGACTGATCCATCGACATCGCTCGGTCCATCCCCCCCCCCTCGGATTATACATAGTGAGTGTATGAGTGAGTGCATGTGGTGGAAGTCGCGAAACGTACACTAGTGTACGTCTCGCGACTTCCAGGAAACTCCCTCACAATAGTTCATGAGTGAATTTTGTTTGTAAACCCCCACATACACCGCCTCATACACTGGCCTCATACACTTTCCCATATTGGGGGGGGGGGGACTGATCCGTCGACATCGCTCGGTCCACCCCCCCCCCCCCCCCGGACTATATATGGTGAGTGTATGAGTGAGTTTATGTGGTGGAAGTCGTGAAATGTATAATAGTATACGTCTCGCGACTTCCGGGAAACTCTCTCACGAGAGTACACTCGTGTATATTCGGTATAGGACATCGATCAAAAAAGACCCTTGCGGCCCAGGCAACTCGATTCATGGTGCACAAAGACAACTGGACAGTAATAGGTAAGTAAAGGTTGAACAGAAATGACGAGGTAGGAAAGTAAGTACATATTAGGTCACTTAATCTTCCACCATCTGTTTTTATTTCATTGAACGAGATATTCGAAACATAGTTGTTTCTAGGAAATAGACAACTGTTGAAGGGAAACTTTTATGAATGTTCCTAGGATGTCCACACAGCATGTACACTGTAAAATGACTGTACAATTCACATGTGATTGGTCATAAATGGGGCGGGGGGGGGGGGGGCAACCTGAACAACGGGTCTTGAGTTACAGTTGTTTCCGGTCAGTATTGACAACAAAGTTCACTTCTACGAAAACCTATGAAATGTAAACATTAGTCATGCGGAGCCTAGTGCGCCTAGCAAAACCCAGAAGTAGGTATACAAGGACAAAACCAACATGTAGTAGGTTTTGATTTTAAAAATGAATTATCTCTAAACTTATATTTTCAGAGAAGTTAAAGAACCTTGTGTAAAAACTCAACACTAGTTTCTCACATATTTTTCAGAGAAAAAAATGAAGCATAATAAAACTGTATTGAACTTTCATGTGATTTGTGTGACAAAGATAAATGAAAGTTCTTGGAGATTAGGATCATGGTACTATTCCTCTATCTAAAGAGTGAACAGATGTATTGTACATAATGCGTTGTGGAGGCTACTTGCCACCTTCCATTGTTTAGGAATGTCATGTATGGAAAGATCTTAGTAACCTCTCATGTACAGTAAAGTGTAGTGTGCACAGTTTGAATAGTTAACAAATTTGGGGTGATTAGTTCTAAATAGGTCTGATTCTAGTTTAGTTTAGTTTGATACTTGACGTTGTGCTACGGAGGTAGCTCTTGAGGCTGTTTGTTGAAAAAGGCCCATTCAAGCTCTTAGATAGCGTTGCAAAAATGGTCACAAAATTTTCTACTATTGAGGAGATTGCGGTTGTTGATGATGCATTTCCCGGATCCACATGGATAAGCCATGTGTGAGCTTCTCATTATAAGAATTGCTTTGCAGCGGTCACAGGTATGGACTAAGTGTGTTGTCAAGGAGTAATCACTACAACTTCCTCCATTGCTTTCTTCTCTATTGCTACCTTTGATCGCAATTGTTTTGTGGGCCTCCTCGACCAAAGTCAGGTGTGCTATTGCTATTAATTTAAATTACACTACAAAATCCCTTTCGATGATAATGTCTTTGCTCATTGGGCAAAACATCTAGACCATTACTTCCTCCAGTTCTCTCTTTTGTATTCAGAGAGATTTCCATCTACGAAAAAAAATTCCTTAGGCATCCCCAGTGCAATGTTCAAACCTTATTTCCAAAGAAATTATTCATTGCTCATTGGGCAAAACATCTAGACCATTACTCTCATAGCTTTATCGATAAAGCTACGAGAGTTCACCATATCCAATAGAATTTCCAAAACCCCTCTATTGGTCTTGTAAAAGTGCTATGTTGGATGAATCCCTCGTCTGATACACTGTAAACCACCTAGATGGGTGATCGGTTGGTATATACTTTCTTGATGAAATAGGAGTTTGGCACTTTTCTCATGCCCACTACAGTTTCCTTAATCTTCTTTTCTCTCACAACTTCCTCACGTTTTGGATACACTTAGATTTTCTTAACATTCGCGCAAAATGTGACCTTGATTTCTGCAAGCACAACAAAATTGTTGGTCGTACAGATTAGAGTAGAGATATCCATCACCACGATAGCCAGGATTGCAAGCTATTGGATTCATGCATTTGAGTGTCATCAAAAGCAGAGTCATTGCAATGAGCTGCTACGATCATTTGTAGGAGGTCATATTGGATGCCAAATCTAATAAGGTGCCTACCTTTTTCTGGAATACTCACGACTACGTCCAAGTTTTGAGGTCATGCGAGCAATTTATTGCTTTTTTGGAAATGCGTCGGGAGGTCTGGCTCGGCCCCGATGGCTCGCGGACACGAGGAGGGAGGACCGAGCGAGCGGGAGAGCGACGACACGAGGATCATGCCGTCGCTGGGGAGGGGGGGACTTCGCACGTAACCTCGCGGGTGTGTTCTGAACACGCAACGCAAGGTTGCGTGTCACCCTCTCGGCGAGTGGCGTGATGGTGACGCCGCCCGCCGAGGGGATGTTTCGGCGGACGGCCCCGACAGCGCGTGCGGTCAATGGCGACAGCAGTTCTGATGACTGCGACCATGGGACGGTCACAGTACCATTGGTGGCGTGCACAACAAGACAACCGCATCCACCGCAGAGAGCCATACGAGACGAACGCGGCTGCTCGTAGAGAGATAAGACGAACCGTCGATCTCGAAGATCGACGGCCGGGGACTTCTCGCACAAGGCACTAGGTGCAAGTAGGGCACCAAGTTCGGGTGCAAGTAGGGCACCTAGTACAGGTGGAAGTACCTTGTTGTAGCAAGGTAGGAAAACAGTAGGCTGAGGCCTGGGCTAGCCGGCCCGACAGTATAGCTACCCCGTACTCAGTTTAGTCTCATTAAGCTGTATTTTCCAGCTCTAGTTCCCAGACTTCTCCAAATCTGTCTTTCCATTGCAACCGTGCTCTCCACACACTAGAGCTTGACCTCCCAAGAGCACACACTCTCACATCTGGTATCAGAATTAGAGCCACGCGTTGGGCGCAAGCGCTGCTGGAACTCGCCAAACTTCAAGGAGCAAAGGCACGGACTACGCCGGACAACGTCGAGGCTAGTCGAGAGGGAGATTGTGGGACCAGACTTTGAAGCAAATGCACAAGCCAATCTCAGGAAATCTCTCTACATTTCTAGAGTGTCCACACGGCCTACCGTGTGTGCGCGGGAGACAACAGGTGGCTCCTACGCACTTTGAAGACGTGAGATTCTCATCCCAGACTACGAGATTGCTGCCGGAAATTTCTTGATTGCTGAGGAAACGCCGCCAAATTTTTTCGAAGGATATCCAGCAGCTAAAAGTCATCAAGAGCCATGGAGCAAGCCCTGCAGCAGATCGTAGAGCAGCTGGGAGCCCTCAAGCTGGAGAATGAGCGGCTCAATCAGCAAATGGCTGACTTGCGGGAAGAGACTGACGTTGGACAGGTTCGGATGGCCCGGTCAAGGAGTCCACCGAGCCCAACGCCAGAGGCTCCAGAAGCGTTTAATCCCTCAGTCATGGGTGCGAGCGTACGGACTTGGTTGTTTGCAATGAACAGCTATTTTGGGGCTTTGGGTCACCCTCCAGAGGACGATGCTGTGCCTGTGTCATTTACGGTGACACTGCTATGCGGAGCAGCATTGGAGTGGTGGAGGGAGCTGAATATGCTGGCCACTTGAGGTGGAGGTGGGAACGCAGCTGTGGAGCATGCCGTGTTTTGGCATGCACGTGCAGGGCAAGCCGAAGCTCGCATGCCGACGACATGGGAGTAGTTTGAGCAAGCTATCAGAGATCGGTTCTATCTCATGAATGCCTCCATGGTCGCACGCAACAACCTGAAGCAGCTGAAGCAAATCGGCTTGGCACAAGAGTACACACGTCGTTTCTTGGCATTGTGCTTGGAGATCGACGACATGAGCGAGCGGGAGATGGCAGACAAGTACCATGACGGTTTGAAGGCAAAAATTCTGTGCACGTTGGCACTAAGTGGCATCACAGAATTCCAGGCGATGGTAGCCATTGATGAGCATGTTGACGCGCTAGGCTACCATCGAGGGGGTTTTTGTGAGAAGCAATAGAATTTTCAACGTCAAGCACAGCACCAACAAACTGACCCCATGGAGATCGCCGCAGTGCAAGGAGGCCAGCAGCAGAGCAAGCCACATGGTAGGAACTGTTGGATCTGCGGGAAGCCTGGGCACCACAAGGACTACAAGAAGAAGTAGCAGGAAAACGGCAACCAACAGTGAGTGGTGGACGGCCAACTGCTGCTGGAAAAGCTTCGTTCGCATCAGTGAACACCAGCCCCGAAAGTCCTTCAACCACTAGGGAGCTGCCAAGTGTGTTGCTGCGGAATGAAGGAAGCGGGAGCGTATCAAGAATCCTCTTGAAAGCCGATGTTTTATCAGCTGATGCTGCGGACGGCAAGGGTCGCCAGACTTGCCAGCAGATTAAAGCAATGCTGGATTGCGACGCGTCGCACTCATTCTTTAGCGACAAGCTCGTAGAAAGGTTGAGGCTTGCACGGCTACCTGGAAAGCCGACTAAGACCAAGTTGGTGCAAGGGGAGCTGGAGTGCGGATTGCCTCTGAAGCCTTTGAGGGTCCATCTGGGCAAGCTATTGTGCGAGGTGAATTTTTGCACGTGTTCGATGGATACCTATGACGCCATTCTGGGGCGTAACTTGCTGCACCGGTGGAATCCTGCTGTGGATTGGGTTTGCAACCATGTGAAGGTGAAGAAAAGTGGGGAGCATATCGTTTTGCCTGTGTGGGCTGAGGAGAAGGACATCAAGGTAGGTAAGGTACCGCAATTGAGTTACGTGCAGCTAAAGCACTGTCAGTGCAAGGGGGACCAAGTGTACCTTGTGTGGGTATGGCAGAAGGAAGTAACTAAAAAGGTGGATGTGTTGGCAGCAGATGCAAAGCAACAAGAGGGAGAGCAACAGAAAGCAACTGTAGCAGAGTTGTCAGAAGGCATCAAGGGATTGTTATACAGTTGGAGTGACGTGTTTCCTGCTGAGCTGCCAAAGGATTTACCACCAAAGCGGGGCATCGACCACAACTGAGCTGGTTTGTGGAGCAACTCCAACGATGCGGGCTGCTTATCGCACGAGCGATAATGAAGTGGATGAACTGAAAAAGAAGTTGGAGGAGTTGACGGAGTAGGGGTTCATCAGGCCGTCGGTGTCACCCTATGCTGCACATGTCCTCTTTGTGAAAAGAAGACAGGGGAGCTGCGGATGTGGGTGGACTATTGCACACGGAACAACGAAACGATCAAGAACCCGTATATTTTGCCAAGAGTCGAGGAGTTGTTTGACCAGCTGAGGAGAGCGCAATACTTCAGCAAGATTGACTTGCGTTCGGGATACCATCAGATCCGGATTGCGGAGCAAGATGTGGAGAAGACGGCGTTTCGGACGCGGTATGACCATTTTGAGTACCTCGTGATGCCGTTTGGGTTGACCAACGCTGTTGCAACATTCATGAGCCTCATGAATAGGATCTTCCATCCACACTTGGACCAGTTCGTGCTCGTGTTCCTCAATGACGTCCTCATCTACTCCCGAACTCTGGAAGAGCATAAGAAATACCTTCGGCAGGTGTTGGACATTCTTAAAAAAGAGAAGATGTTTGCGAAGCTCTCCAAATGTGAGTTCGATAAGTGACAAGTGGAGTTCCTTGGGCACATCGTGAGCGGCAACGGTCTCCGCATGGACCCAAATAAGGTGGAAGCAGTGAAGCAGTGGCCGACACCAAAGTGCGTACGTGACATCTAGGTCTTCCTGGGGTTTTTCAACTACTACCGGAAATTCATCCGGGTGTACGCAGAAAAGGGTGCACCGCTAACTTAGCTGCTGAGGAAGGATCACCAGTGGGAATGGGGTGATCTGGAGCAGATGAGTTTTGAGGAGCTTAAGGCTACAATGTGTGACGCTTTGGTCCTGGTGCGTCCGGATTCATCCAAGGAGTACGTCATGGCGACGGACGCAAGCGACTATGCCATTGGGGCGGTGTTAATGTAGGATCATGGGAAGGGGCCGCAACCGATTGCGTATGCGTCTCACAAGTTGTGAGGTATGGAGCTCAACGACGCAATCCATGAGAAGGAGATGTTGGCGGTACATGCGTTCAAGCGCTGGAGGTGCTACCTCAAGTCGCGACGCTATGTGGTCTTCACGGATCACTACGCCCCTAAGTACTTGAAAATGCAGTCAAACTTCAGTCGCTGACAGACTCGCTGGATGGAGTTCTTGGAAGGAAGTTTTGACTACAAGATCCAGTAAAAGCCAGGGAAGGTGAACCCGGTAGATCATTTGTCCTGAAGGCCGGACTTGAGCATCAATGCCATCTCATTGCTGATGGGATCTCTAGTCATGCATAGCCTGTTTAAGCATGGCTATGGCGTGGACAATGAGTTTACGGGTGGTACGCTGAAAGACGCCACGTGGGATGGAGTGTATTGGCCAAGGGGGCAGGAGCGGAGGATTTTCGTGCCAGACTATGCGCCATTGAAGCAGTTGTTGCTGGAGGAAGAGCATGACACCCACGACTTGGGTCACTTCGGCTTCGACAAAACGATCAAAGCCTTGGCATGCCAATACTGGTGGTCATCAATGGCAACTGATTATAAGAGATTTGTGACCAGCTGCGATGTGTGCCAACGCATCAAGGCGCGGAGGACCAAGCCACCAGGAGAGGTGCAACAATTGCATGTACCACAGAGGCCATGGACAGACATCTTGCCCAACTTCATTGGCAGGTTGCCTGTGACGCAGCAGGGCAACGACACTGTGTCAGTGGTGGTGGACCGGTTCTCCAAGATGGCACAATTCACCGCATGTCCTGAGAGCATCAAAGCTACTGGGATAGATCAACTCCTCCTCAATCATGTCATCAAGGTGCATGGAGTGCCACAGTCGGTGGTCTCAGATCGCAATCCACGCTTCAATTCCCGATTCTGGAGAGATCTTATGGAGAAGTCGGACACGCGGGTGCAACTGAACACGACATACCACCCACAGAGCAATGGGCAGACAGAGCGCACGAACCAGACTTTGGAGCAAATGTTGTGGAGCATGGTCCCACTAGATGGAGAGGGTTGGGAGGAGAAGCTCGGAGTGGCAGAGTTTGCCTACAACTCAGCGGTGTCAGCATGAACAGGACCGTCACCATTTGAGGTGGTCTATGGCCACCAGCCACTGAGCCCAATCGCCCTTGCTACGGCAACATCTCTTCTGGCTGTATAGCAGATTGTTGAAGGGTTTGCCACCACTTGGAACATGGTACGGCAATGGTTGTTGAAGGCATAGAAGAAGCATAAGTAGCACACATTTGATAAGCATCGCTTTGCGGAGGAGTTCCAAGTGGGAGATCAGGTGATGCTGAACTCTGCTAACCTATAGCTGATGGGAGTTGGGAGTCCCAAGCTGAAACCACGATGGGTGGTTCCGTTCCGCATTCTGGAGAAGCGGTCGGCCGTTTCCTACAAGCTGGAGCTGTCAGCTCACTTCACCATCCATCCAGTGTTCCACATCTTCCTGCTTTGTGCCTATCGCGACCAAAACACCTTCGTTTAGGCTTGCAGGACAGCTCCACCTCCTACTGTCCAGATCAAAGGAAGTGAGGAGTTTGTGGTGGAGAAGATTTTGGCGGACCACTAGAGGGGACGACGACGTGATTTTTTGGTGCAGTAGAAGGGGTACCCGGCAGAGTACAACTCTTGGGAGCCAGAGGCCAATTTCAATGTTGGGGGTACCAATACCGTTCTCCGAGAGTACCTCAGGCGCGCGGGGGCGTCGCG
>SZWC01017468.1:17703-39385 GCA_023375785.1 Penium margaritaceum | reverse complement strand
AAGTGAGTGTTAGGGGGAACGAGCGAGACTAGGACCGGTGAGCGCTCACCCACCACGAGCGACGAACTCGGGTGAGTGAGTGCCGCCACCCGGGGGTCGAGCCCGACCACTCGGAATTAACCGAGGGCGGCTACTCACCGATGCACGGCCAAGAACGGCAATGTGGCCCCCTAAGGATCAGCACCCGGGAAAATGCAGCTCCCCCATCACATGCAAAACAAGAGAATATGATGCAGGGCACGGCAGTGATAATGTACGGGCCCTAGCATCTACCGCATCACATAAGTCATGAAAAATAATGCAATAGTCATGTGGGCGCCAGAGGGCATCCCTGGGTCCAGCAGCAGCTTGGGGACGTCGACGGCTTCAACCAGCATAGACGGGCCAGTCAACTCCCCAGGTGATCCCATGGTCACTTTAATCTGTACATGCGTGTGTGCATAGTGTGAGAGGCAAGAGGGCATAGAGTTGTGAGTGGCCAACGAACTTCAACACTCCCCCATGACCCGCAGACAAGCAACCCAGAGCACACAGAAGGGAATCACAAGAAGTGATCACAAGGGGTGTGAGCGGGGATACACACCAACGATCAACCTGGATCATGCGGACTAATGAGACCCACAGAATGAATAGCACCTTTGAAGACATTTCGACTGAGGGCTTTTGTGAGAAAGTCAGCTCTCTGAGACCGTATGTCCACCCAAGCGACTTGGACAATGCCAGCAACAACGCACTCACGAACAAAGTGATACTCCACATTGACGTGTTTGGTGCGTGAGTGATGCATGCCACTGTTCTCAGCAATGGCCTTTGTGCTTTGGTTATCACAGCGGAGAGTGATGCAGTGGATGGGAACACGTAACTGTTGCAGCAGACGACACAACCAGATAGCTTCACAAGTGCCTACACCCAGGGCAACATACTCAGCCTCAGCAGTGCTGCGTGCCACACATCCTTGCTTGCCACTTTTCCAAGAGACTGCAGTGCCACCGACTAGAAAGATGTACCCTGTACGGCTGCAAGCATCTGAATCATGTGCCCAATCACTGTCTGTGAAGCCATCCACTACAAAAGATGGCTGTGCACGGAAGTGCAGTCCAACACGAGGAGTGGAGAGGGCGTACCGCACCACTTGCAATGCAGCCTCGAGGTGGCGCTCCCGAGGGCACTGGGAGAACTGAGACAGGAAATTCACAACAAAGGCGACATGGGCACGCGTTGTCGTGGCGAGATACATCAGAGAGCCAATGACACGGAGGTAGTCGGTCACATCAATCGTCTCCCCCAGCTTTGAGAGATCAAGTGACTTCAGGAGAGACTGCCCAGCAGGCGTCATGGGAGTGGATGCTGTGGGAATGGACATGAGGAGTGGGGCGAAGCGCTCCCCCAGGCTGCGCACATAGGCAGCCTGGTGCACGTGCAAGACACGACGAGCACGATCCCGCTCCAACTCCATTCCAAGAAAGACACGAGCTGAGCCCAGATCCTTCGTCTTGTATGCCGCTTGGAGCAGCGACTTGGCGGCGGTCACAGCCGCAGGATCGGGAGAAGCAATGAGAAGGTCCTCCACGTAAACAAGAATGGCGACGAGTGGTTTGGTGGGCGGCCCTAGAAAGAGCGCTGGGTCCACGGCGCTTCGCTTGTAGCCACCCTTTTCAAGGGTGGCTGTGATCTCTTGGTTCCAGCATCGTGGGGACTGCTTGAGGCCATAAAGGGCCTTGCGCAAGCGCCAAACCCGGTTGGTGCCATCAGAGAAGCCGGGTGGCTGGACCATGTAAATCTCTTCGTCGAGCTTGCCATGGAGAAAGGCATTGTTGACATCCATCTGTTCCAGCTCCCAGTCATGCTGGGCAACAAAACTGAGAAGAGCTCTGGCTGTGGTGTAGCGGCCGGCAAAGGTCTCATCAAAGTCGACCCCAGGGATCTAAGAGAACCCCTTAGCGGTGAGGCGAGCTTTGTACCGTTCAACTGTGTTGTCTGGGTTCAGCTTTCGACGGTACACCCACTTGGCGGCAACTGCCTTGCGACCAGGTGGGAGGTCAACGAGCTCATACACACCATGGTCAGACAGTGCATCAAGTTCGGCCTTCATGGCCTGCTCCCACAATGGCGAGTCAGAGGCTGTGCGAGCTGCCTGTACAGTCTGTGGTTCAGGAGGAAGAGGAGAAAGGCTGGCGACAGCAAAGCACGAGGCAACATACCCGGCTGCAGAAGAGGACACAGCTGAGTGGAACTCTTGTTCGACAAGAGAGTAACCCAGGGCGGTGCTGGGGTGGTGAGGCCAAGAGCACGGAGACCAGGGTCACCAGAGACGACAGGGTGCGACTGAGAGGGGAGAGCCCGTAGGCGCCCACCACGTGTGTAAGGGGAGACTGGGGGAATGGATGGAGCACACGCAGACGACGATGGGGCAGCGGGACGCTGCTGATCAGGTGGAGAGGAGGAGACGAGAGGCGGCTCGGAGGAGACAGGGGAAGGCGGTGAGACTGTACCCTGACTAGGAGAAGAGGACGAGACAGCAAGAGAACCCGAGGACCGAATGGGAGAATCCAATGGTGTCGTGGAGGGTGAGAGCACCGGAGAGGGGGACGCGGACACAGGAGAGCTCTGTTCGGCAGAGGAGGAGACAGAGGGAACGGAGGGACGCACCGAGGGGAGAACAGCAGGCCCAGAGGGCAGAGAGCCATCCCCACCCCGAAGAGGCGGAGAGATAGACCCACCAAAGCGGGGAGAGTCGCGCTCAAAGAGGTGCTCAAAGAAGAGAGCGTCACGAGACTCAACGACACGGCAGCGCGAAGGATCCCAGAAACGCCAGGCTTTGGAGAAGGGAGAGACACCAAGAAAGATGCACAGACGACCGCGAGGGGACAGCTTACCGTCACGCTGGTCAGCAGACACCCAGACAGAGGCGAGACAGCCCCACACGCGTGCAAGACAGAGATCCGCACGCCGGCCAGTCCAACGCTCAAAAGGAGTGACAGTGTGGGGAAGTGGCCCATGCGGAATGCGGTTCCAGACCCAGGTCATGTAGGACATGGCTTCAAAGGCAAAGAGAGGAGACTGACCGGAGGCAGAGAGCAGAGAGCGGACCCCATCAGCAAGAGTGCAGTTCTAGCGTTCGGACACGCCATTCTGTTGGGAAGTGTAGGGAGCAGAGGATTCAAGCCGCACACCACGGGACTCAAGAAAGCGGGACGTGGGGCCAAAGAACTCACCACCACAGTCGCTGCGAAACACGCGGAGGGACCGAAGGCAAGCGCGCTCGGCCTGGGGAAGCCAAGACTCCAAAACGTCTGTGACGTCACTTTTGTGCTGCAGGGCGAAGACCCAGCGGTAACGGGAGTAGTCATCAGTGAGGCACAGGACATACCGCCCAAGGCCACCAAGGAAATCCTGGGGCAATGGGCCCATGACATCGGCGTGGACGAGGTCAAGAGGGTGCGAGGTGTTGGAGTCACAGGTGGAGAATGGTGAGCGATGCATCTTGCCACTGGCACAATCCAGGCAGGTGGACATGCAGGGAGGAGAGAAGGTGGCGGGGTCAAGACCGTGGGCAGGCTGAAGGCGAAGAAGGCACTGGATCGCGGCAGTGTGATTGTGACAGAGGCGGCGATGCAGGAGATAAGCATGATCAGGGGACAGTGAGGGAGCGACGTGAACAAAGACAGAGGCAGCGGAGGACGAGGGTAACGTGAGTGGCGCACGGAACAGACGATCATAGCGCACACCACGAAGAACAACACAGCCAAAGGAGCGAAGGGAAATGGAAGCAAGGCCGCGACTGGACGAGAAGTCCATGCCCTGATCGTCAAGGGTGGTCACAGAGAGAAGACTGACCTCAAGGTCGGGGACATACAGAACGTCGGGCAGGTAGACAGTGCCGCCGGGACCAACAAAGCGAACGACACCAACACCTTGGACGGGAAGCAGCTGGCCGGAGCCAGTGCGCACAGACTGGACAGACTCAACGGGCCCGAGAGACACGAAGGAGGAACGACAGGAGGTCATGTGATGGGTGGCCCCTGAATCAATGATCAAGAGACCAGGTGAGGCACGAGTGGAAGGAAGGACCAAACAGACAGCCACGGTACCACGGACAGAGGAGAAGGTGACATGACCAAGACGTGAGGGGAACGTGTGAGACTGCCAGTGTTCAATCCAGGGACGATCATCAGGCAAGTCCCCCTGCACACCACCCGAGGCGGACCCACGAAGAGTAACATCCGACTCACATACAGAGACACGGGACTGGCCACTTACACTCTCACCTCCCTGAGAGCGAAGGTGCAGAAGCTCAGCGAGGCGACGCTCGAGAGTGTGCTCCTCGTCTTGATGATCAGTGGAACGCTCGGAGGAGCGGTCAGATGCGCGGTCGGAGTAGTGGCCATCGTCACGACCCCAGTGAGGAACAGAGTAGTGTGAGGATGGGGGACCGTAGTATGGAGGACCAGATGGCGGGGGGACCCAGCCCCAGGGGCTGGGTGCAGGCGGTGTCTGCTGGAGAGGTGCAGATGTAGTAGTCAGTGCTGAGGCAGATGAAGAGGATGTGGACGATGAAACTGTCATGGCGGCAGCAGCAGTGGAAGCGGCAACACCAGTGCGCGCCCAGTGAGCACGCATGGAGGAGGCAAGGCATGCGTCGTCACGGGGAGCAGGACATTCAGGCGCCAAGTGACTGGTGGCGCCGCAGTTCCAGCAGGTGACATCAGCTGCAGGAGCGGCAGAGCCCTTGCCGCCACGACCACCCCCACGACCTTTGCCCCCACGACCCCCACCACGGCCAGAACCCGAGCCACCGCCCCCCCCCGTGGCCGGCAGCCTGTGTGGAGTGGACAGAGGCCTGAGACGACGAGGCAGTAGAAGATGCTGCAGTGGAGGCAGATGGCGAGGAGGTGGTGACTGCTGCAATGGCAGCACGATGCATGCGCTTGTTCTGGAGGGCGTTCCACCAGTCAGTGAGACGGGCATCAGTGAAGTCAAAAAGAGGACCAATCCTTGGTGGGGAGTCGGCTGGGATAGGGGCAGAGGCAAGACGCTCGAGCTCTGTCTGGGAGACATGAAGATACAGGTCAGACAGCTCAGGGATGAGACCAGCCACAATGGAGAGACATGCAGAGAGAGGACCTGGTGCAGCTTTGCCAAGATCACGCAGAAGACGCAGACTGCGGGCCCAGTACTCGTCTGCTGTCTCATCTGCTCTCATGTGCAGTGTGTTGAATTGCACTGTGAGTGCACTCTGGGCGGCATGCCCAGTCACAGTTTTGCGGCGGCGGATGAGAGCATAGGCTCCCACTGGGTCTGCACTGGTGCCTCGGATGGGATCGGCATTGTACGTACCGATGTCATCCAGCAGGTTTTCGGGGCCGGCGTTGATGAGTGCCCGCATAGTGCAGGCTGCCTCTGCTGGCTGTGGTACGAAGGAGGCCTTAGTGGACGAGTAATACTCCCACAACAGCTCACCCTGAGCCCACGCACTGAAGCGCGTCTCCCAGGACGTGAAGGTGAGCTTGGAGGTGAACTGAGGCGGCGGCGTCTCAAAATCTTGCTGCTGCGTAGGTGGAACAGTCCAAGTGGCGGCTGAGGGAGAAGGAGAAGAGGTGTTAGTGATGCCACCAGCAGGTGGCACTAAGGAGCCTGTAGATCCTGATTGGTCAGAGGGAAGGACAGATGCAAGCACTGGGACAGTGCGAAGACGCTCTAGTACCAATGAGGCTACTGTGGCTGCTAACTCCTGCTGCGCATCACGCTCACTCTCTAGCTCATCCTGTGCCTTGCGGCGTTCAGCCTGGGCCTCACTGAGGGCAGCCTGGAGGGCCTCTAACTTCTCTTCTGATCCAGGCATGGTAAAGAGATGAACGAGACGGGAATACAGGTGAGAGGAGAAAGAAAGAGAAGGATGAGCTCACCGAACTAGTGACGGGGCAGCAGGGCGAAGAGAGGAGACACCACCGCTGCTCCTGAGGAGAAGAGTATTGCCACCCAGCCTGCAGCTGCCACAGTCAAGCAAAGGAGGTCGGTGATAGAAGCCTCAGCCACTGCTGCAGATGCAGACGCAATCAGCATCCCTGTAGTGACGTGCAAAGTGAGTTCCCGCGGGGCACCCGTGGGGGTCAGGATAGCTGCTGCTGTAGAGGCTCGGATAGAGCCGACAGCTGCTGTAGTGGCGTCTGCAGCTGAAGAGGCAGCGGTGGCGATGGCGGCTGTTGCTGCTGTGACCTGGGTGGCAACGTTTGCTGCTGCAGCAGCAAGTAGTGTCAGAGAAGCTGCTGCGTGCGCATAGGCGTCTGCTGCACGACCCACCGCCGTCTGCGTAGGGGCCCTGCAAGCACGAGCGGTGGCAGCAAAGGTAGCTACAGCACCTGCTGCTGCGTCAAGGATGGCCCCCGCCAGGCCAATGGAGTCGGTGTGAACTGGGAGAACGGGGATGACACCAGGGACCTCCGGTGTGGATGCCGGCTCAGCAGATGTAGGTGCAGCGGAGGATGGACCGGCGGCAGTGTTGGATGTAGAAGAGGCGGTGGCTGGCAGAGTGCCACCAGGTGGTTGCATTGTGGAGGGGCGAGGCGGCGATGGCGGTAGATCGTCCGCGGTGTAGACCTGTCTGTTTATTTCTTCCTCGCGTGCAGCTGCCTCCCTCTCAGCGATCTCACCTAGCTCCTCTCGCGAGTAGTCGGAGTCCAGCATGCGGAACCAAAGTGGGGCGTCGTCGTTGGGAGGAGTAGGAGGATCGTAGATGCGGGGGTCCTCCCAATTGTCGTCAGCGTAGCGAGCTTCAGTCCGAGGAGAGTTGAGCTCCTCGTCTGGTGGTCTGTCCAGTGGTGGTGAATCCAGGATGGCAGCTGTGGAGATGCCCGACGATGCGAGGCGATGCCCGGAGATGCACGGACGTGCACAGAGGTGCGTGGAGATGCTCGTGGGTGCGCGGGGACGCAAGGGAGTGCGCGGCTGTGACTGAAGAAGCTCGGAGATGAGTGGAGATGCTCGGAGGGCACGGCGACGCCCGGAGGTGTGCGGCGATGCACGTGGGTGCGCGGAGATGCGCGGAGATGCACGGAGTGCGCGGAGATGCCCGGAGTGTGCGGAGATAACTGGAGATGCACGGAGTGCGCGGAGATGCCCGTGAGTGTGGGGAGATGCCCGGAGGTGTACAGAGATGCACGTGGGTGCGCGGAGATGCGCGGAGATGCACGGAGTGCGCGGAGATGCCCGGAGTGTGCGGAGATGCTCGCAGACGTGCGGGGATACACGTGGGTGCGCGGAGATGCACGGTAATGCACGGAGTGTTCGGAGATGCCCGTAGTGCGCGGAGATGCCCGTGAGTGCGTGAGGATGCTCGGAGGTGCGTGGAGGTTCACAGAGATGTACAGAGATGCACGTGGGTATGCGAGGATGCGCGGAGATGCCCGGAATGCGCGGAGATGCCTGGAGATGCCACGGATGCCGAGGATCGACGAGTTGTGGGCGAGATCCGCCCCTTGCTCTGATACCAGTAGTTGCTAGGAATTTGCTAGCCTAGCTAATCCGGGTGTGAGGAAGCGAGGTTACGCAACAAGCACCAACGTGGGAGACACGCCATGGATGCGGCAACTTGTTTGCAAAGTTCGAGCTCACACCAAGACAAGTGAGTGTTAGGGGGAACGAGCGAGACTAGGACCGGTGAGCGCTCACCCACCACGAGCGACGAACTCGGGTGAGTGAGTGCCGCCACCCGGGGGTCGAGCCCGACCACTCGGAATTAACCGAGGGCGGCTACTCACCGATGCACGGCCAAGACCGGCAAGGTGGCCCCCTAAGGATCAGCACCCGGGAAAATGCAGCTCCCCCATCACATGCAAAACAAGAGAATACGATGCAGGGCACGGCAGTGAGAATGTACGGGCCCTAGCATCTACCGCATCACAGAAGTCATGAAAAATCATGCAATAGTCATGTGGGCGCCAGAGGGCATCCCTGGGTCCAGCAGCAGCTTGGGGACGTCGACGGCTTCAACCAGCATAGACGGGCCAGTCAACTCCCCAGGTGATCCCATGGTCACTTTAATCTGTACATGCGTGTGTGCATAGTGTGAGAGGCAAGAGGGCATAGAGTTGTGAGTGGCCAACGAACTTCAACACCAGACAGCATCAAGGACTTTGGGGCGACCGTCGATCAGCTCCGAGCAGGTAGTCCACCACCAGACGACGCCCCGGTGCCACCTGGGTCCGCATCAGGGATCTGCACGAGCATGGACACGGCCGAATGGTCAGAATAAACTGTACAGGTCGACACGAACGTCACACATGACAACACTCCCCCATGACCCGATGGTACGCATGTCCATACACGTGCAGCACTGAAATGAGTGCAACAACAAGTGCAAAAACAGTCGTGACACAGACATAGACACGTCCCCTACTCAACCACTCTCAGGCAGGGGGCGAAGCCCAATGGAACGAATGGCCACCAGAAACGTCACGCGCGCCACTGCCTTCGTGCCAGTCAGTGCCGACCCATATGACGGAGATCACGTGTCGCTCCACCAGATCACGCACGAAGTGATGCTCAACCGTAATGCACTTCGTGCGAGCATGAAAGACACCAGAGTTCTCCGCAATGGCAAGAGCACTCTGGTTGTCACAACAAAGCACAATGGCGGGCACTGACTGACCCAGCTCAAGGAACAGGCGCTGCAGCCACAGTGCCTCAGCAGCCCCTGCACCCAGAGTAACGTACTCTGCCTCCGACGAGCTATGTGCAATGCATCCCTGCTTCCCACTACGCCAGGACACAGCGGTACCACCGAGCAGGAACACGTAACCGATACGACTGCGTCCATCTGGGCTCCAGGCCCAGTCGCTGTCGGTGTAGCCGTCAAGAACCACCAAACACTGCCGGCGAAAGCAGAGTCCGAGGTACAGCATGAAAACCATGTACTGCACCACTCGCACAGCCGCATGGAGGGCTCTAGCACGTGGAGCCTGCAAAAACTATGCAAGGAGGTTGACGGCAAAAGCGATGTCGCGGCGTATGGTAGTGGCTATGTACATCAGAGATCCGATGAGGCGGAGGTACAAGGTCACATCCACTGTCTCCCCCAGTTGTGTGGGATCGTCCACCTTCAGGGCGTCCTGCCCGTCAGGTGTGAGAGGTGTGGAGGCCGTTGGCACTGCGCCAAGGAGGTCACTGAAGCGCTCCCCCACATAGCGTGCGTATCGGGCCTGCTGCAACAGAAGCGTCCGGCGTCTGCGGTCGCGTACGATCTCCATGCCAAGAAACACCGTTGCAGGACCAAGGTCCTTCATCCTATAGGCAGTTTGGAGAATCACCTTGGCCTCCTTCACAGCCTCCATAGAAGGAGACGCGATCAAGAGGTCGTCCACATAGACCAGGATGGCAGTGAACCGCTCAGGCGCCTGTCGGATGAAAAGAGAGGGATCCGCCTCGCTCTGTACATATTCCGCACAAGCCAGAGTGCCTATGATCTCCTGGTTCCAGCACCGAGGAGAATGCTTGAGTCCGTACAAGGACTTGCACAAGCGCCAGACCTTGTCACCGTCCTCAAAGCCTGGTGGCTGGGCCACGTAAATCTCCTCATCCAGAGATCCATGGAGGAACGCATTGTTCACATCCATCTGGTGCAGTTCCCAGTCATGTTGAGCCACCACACCAAATAGAGCGCGAGCTGAGGTCATGCGGCCGATAGGGGCAAAGGTGTCAGTGTAATCAACGCCCTCGATCTGAGAGTACCCCTTGACGACCAAGTGAGCCTTGTGGCGTTCCACTGAGCCATCCGGCTTCACCTTCTTGCGAAAGACCCACTTGACCTGAATCGCCTTCCTCCGAGGTGGAAGGTCGACTAGCTTGTAAACTCCATGCTCTCCGATGGCACGAAGCTCATCCTCGCAGGCAGCACGCCAGGCTTTGGCATCCTCTGATGAGAGGGCGTTCCTCAGTGTACCCGGATCAAGCGCCAACGAGGGAGAGCTCTGAGTGGCGAGTGCACACGCCTCAGAACTGGGCCTGATGACCACAAGGTCAGCTGCTACATCACAAGCGGTACGAAACTTGCAAGTGACGAGATCGTGCCCTACAGGATACGCTGGATGTACCTCTGTGTGATCTGTACGGACACTCAGGCCGAGGGCCTTTGTGCCGAGATCGCCACTCACAACGCTGCGAGTGGAGCACCTGGGTGCAGGACCTGACACTCGCTGGGCTCCGGAGCCCAACGAGCGAAGACGACCACCGGGCTCACGCGAGTAGCCTGGGCTCGAAGGGCTGACCGCAGGCTCAGAGACAGGCACGACCACATCCGGTGAGGACTGAGGCACAAGGGCAGGTGATGCAGTGGGAGGAGAGGCTGGTGAACTGATGGGAGACGCAGGACTGGGAGTGGCAGCAGGACCACCCACAGAGACAGGAGTACCGGTGGATAGAGGGACAACATCATGGGTGTCTGTGGGGCGCAAGAGCGCAGGAGAGGACACAGGCTGGGCGGGAGAGGTCTCTGGGCCGACAGCGATGATCGCCGGGTCATCAAGAGTCGGAGACCAAGAAGTGGAGGGGGCTCGAACTGATACATCAGTCGGACGAGAGGTGCTCGTAGGCTTAGACTCCCCATCCGTCGAGAAACCTCACACGTAGGAACGTGTGTGACAGACATCGACACAATCGAGGTCAGATCGCGGTAGGTAAGAGACTCAAAGAAGAGCGCGTTGCGGGACTCAACGATGCGACGACGGACGGGGTCCCAAAAACGCAGCCTGCCCGCTATGCGTGTGCAGCCTGAAGACCGCGAGTGATCCGCGTCCAGTCGAGCGGCTGCTGGCACTTGGTGTAGCGGTGAGCGCCTCCACAGTTGTAGCAGTGAACAGTGCATCCACTGCTACCGCCTGATGGCTGCTGCTGTGGTGACTGGTGCTGGCCCGAACCACGCTTCGTTTTGCCCTCCTTCCCCTGTACTGCTGCTGCCACACCCTGCGTCTGAGTCGGGGTAGCCAGGGTGGAAGGGGAACAGGAGGGCATGCCAGAGGATGGAGAAGTGAACTGCGAGAGAGGCGTCGGTGGTGACGCGATGACTGGTGCAGTAAGTGAACTCTCCTGATGGGCGATGGCTGCCTCACAAGTAGATGTCACCTGGAGGAAAAGCTGATGCGCCCAAGGAAGAAGCTAAAGGGAGGTGGAGAAGGGCTCGAGCGTGGCGTCGCTGTACCTCGAGATGATGTCGGCATGCTCAAGACGGACTCCGATCATGAGCGTGCAAAACGCCCACAACTGTGTCCCTCCTGAGGTCCCAAGGCACGTGTAGATGCGCATGGCGCGCCGCCAGTAATCGGCTGCGGGCTCGGCAGGTCCCTGACGAAGGGAGTGGAAGGCGCGGATGTGAGCCGCACAAGTGGCGTGTGTCTTGACAGTAAGCAGGGACAATGCCAGCTCCCAGCCCCGACGTGGGTCAGCACCCGCGCCTGTGCCAGCCTCTCCAAGGAAGGGGCAAAAGTCCATGACAGTCTCGCGAGGCATGGCGTAAAGGAGTCCGCGCATCGCACGAGCCGCTGTCAGCACCTGAGCACGGTCCGTAACCTGGTACCGACTGTGGTAGTAGGGCCAAACCCCCTCTGAAGTGTCCCAGATCTCGAAGAGGGTCTGCCTGCAGTCAAAGCCGTCCTCGCTGACATATCGTGGGGGCGGTGTCTCGAAGTCTTTAGGTTGCCGCTCCGTAGGGAGAGCAACCACAGGATGGGAAAGACGAGAGATGGGGAAGACATCGGGACGAGGAAAGTCATCGAGGTAGGGCTCAGGCGAAGATCGGATCTCTGAGAACAGGGAACCGGAACGCGTCTGCAGCTGGCGGAGACACTCCTCAAGTACGCGAATCTCCCTCTCGGGAGTGTCATCCTCCATGCCTGGCATGTCAGGATCCTCCTCCAAAGGATGAAGAAGTGGCGGGTCCTGTCCTGCTGCTCTCCTTGGTGTAGACGCCGACTGCTGTGCAGAGGGTGTGATACTGCCGACCCCCATGGAGGTCTGCTGTGGGGCCGTGGACTGACTCCGAAGAAGGTCAGTGAGCGTGCGGATGACGTCGGTCTGCTGCTGCTGTAGGCGACGTATCTCATCCTGCTGACTCCGCAGGTCCGCAATGGCCTGCGAGCGTGGTCTCATGATCCCGGAGGAGGAGGAAGAAGGATCTGGTGGTCCTTTGCCCTTGTCACCGGTCGGAGACATGTCAGCGCTCAGTATGGACCGGGACGTCAAACCGGTCGGATTGCAAAACCGTCAGTGGTTCTCGAGGAGTTGAGACGCTGGGAATATTTGACTTTCCGACCCAAAAACTTGACTAAGGCAAGTGCTGATGTCAGCAGGGGCCTGCTGACGTCAGCACGGACCTGATGACGTCAGCAAGAAAAATTCTGACGTCAGCACAATTTTTTTTCTTTTCTTTTTTTTTGGTCGGAGTCACGCGGACTCCTCGGTGAGCAGGAAGGGGGGGAAGGACCTCATCACCCCCTTGCGCGGGAGGGGGAGACCTCGTCACCCCCTCGTGCGGCTGCGCAACTACGCGGCTGTGTAAAATCTGCGCAGCTGTGCAGAGTCTGCGTAGAATCTGCGTAGCGTCTGCGCAGTGAAGCTGCACAGCAGATCTGCGCAGCACTGCTGCGCAGCACATCGGCGCAGCACTGCTGCGCAGCACAGCAGCCGTGGTTGCTGCTACGTAGCAGTGCTGCCGCTGCGGCCGCTGCTGCTGCTCCGCTGCTGTAGCTGCTTCTACTGTTGCAATGCTGCTGCTGCTACAATGATGCTGCTGCTGCTGTTGCTGCTGGCGCTGTAGCGAGCGCAATGTTGCTGCTGTTGTCGCCGCGCTGCTGCTGCTACCCGCGGCTGCTGCTGCCGCTGGTGCTGCTCGTTGCCGCTGTCGCTGCTCGCTGTTGCTTCCGCTGCGCGCTGCTGCTACTCGCAACCGCCGCTTCGCGTTGCGAGCTCCTGCTGCGGGCAGCTGCTGCGAGCTGGTTCCCCCCTTTTTTTGTCAGAATACCCAGCCAGACACGGCTGCTGCTGCCACCCGGTGCTGCTGATGCTGCTCGGCTTGGCTGCTGGAGCTGGTAACTGCCACAGCTGACCGGGTGAGGTGGTCGGGACTGCGTGGTGATGTCGCTGCTGAGAACGGCTGCAACGCGTCCCAGGATACGGCGGCGGCGGTGACTCTCACTGCTGCTGCTAGTGCTGCATCTCTGCGGCGCAGCTCAGCGAGAGAGGTCTTGCTGCTTTGGTACCATGAGAAAATGCATGGAAGGTTCCTAGCGATACCGCCGCTGACTAGGCGTTAGTGCCTGGTCAAACGGTGACGACAGTCACAAGTCGTGCACACAACGGCAAGGGTCTGGCTAGGCGACACAAAGGGAAAGTGTCAGAATGCTTCAATAGCATTTGCAGAGAGAGATGAAAAATGACAGGTTCATGGCATAAGTACCTGCCGCGGCGCACGGCGGGTGTCGCACGCGGCAGTGCAAGGTCTGTCCTAAAACCGGCCCAAAATCACTGTTTTGGCCGTAACTCAGCGTAGTCAAGTCAGAACGCTACGCCGTCTGAACCTTCAAGTGCAGAATCTCAAGCCGGACGCTACGACTGGTCACATGCATGCATCCGGCAACAAAAGGTGGACACACAATGCAAAAACATGCAAATCGGGCTCACGACCAGTCCACCGATAAAATCCTACAAGCTGCAGAAAAACTGCAGAAGGTCCCAGACAACATCCAGGACTCTGGGGCGACCGTTGATCAGCTCCGAGCAGGTACTCCACCACTAGACGACGCCCCGGTGCCACCTGGGTCCGCATCAGGGATCTGCACGAGCATGGACACGGCCGAGTGGTCACAATAAACTGTACACGTCGACAGGAACGTCACAAATCACAACAGTTCAAGCCGAGTAAAATTCGAAGTGTGACGTTCGTGTCATGTCCTTGTGTGCGAGAAACTCGTGACGAGGACCCCCGCTACCGAATTTGCGCACTTGAATTGGAGCGAGCAAATTGACGGTCGTCCCCCGCGTGGACGTTATCGATGTCCACGCGACAGCCGCGCTTGTTGGGGGCGTTGTCCTCACTCACGACCCAGGGCAACGCCCTGCTTTGAACTGCCCCGCGAGGGGGTTTTTCCCATATTAAATTGAAGCCAAGACAAAAAATTAACAACCGTTACAAAAGTACCCAGAAAGAGTATTTTTTCAGGTTTGGAAATGATTAGAATTAATTAACTTCCAAACAATTGCGGTTATACGGTATGTTGTGCACACTTTTTTCCTTTTCCTTTTTCCTTTTTACCTGTTGCATACCATTGCATGGTAATCGATGGTTTTCCATCATGGAAAGCCAGCCATCCATCATGCGATGTGGACGTACACTCTCGATGTCTGTAGGGGTCTTGACCGTTGGGTCATTTTTGATGCATAGTTGCCATGTCCTACCGATGTTGATTCCTAGTTTGTGTAGACTTTTTGTTTACTCCTAGTCTTGTCGTAGCAAGACATTGTCTGTGGGATGGCGCTCCTTCTCGCGCTCAGAACTGGTGGGTGTCAAGTCCACATGGTGAATGTGAGGGTTATTACGACCCATGGGTTAATTTGTTACACCCACGTTTGGCCACCATGGTCGTCATTAAATTTGCCGCACGAGGCTACTACTCAGACAAGGAGGACAATGACCCGTCCGAGGTATTGATTTCACGTTTCCACCCACAGACCTCTTACCCGACGACCGACTAGGATGAACATGACTACTGCCATGTCTTGGAGCGCATGATCCCGTGCTCACCTAAGAGTGTCGAAGAGAGGACATGGATGGATGTGTTGTAGTCAACGTGTCTGTCGATTCTGTGGACCACGTGCGGGTGGGTTGAACCCTTGAAGTATGTAGACATGGCGTCACCACAGACGGGTTTCGACCTCCTGCTTTGTCAAAGTACGAATTGCACTACCCGAGACTCATGAGTCTTGTTGTAGAATGCCATGCAAAGACTTCTAACATTGTTTTATAAAACATGTGTATCTTTTTGTATGTGTGGATGCAGAAGTTGTTTACAGAAAGGCGTACGACTATCAAAGTAAGTCTGTCCTTCTCTGTCAGAAATAAAGAAGTGAAACCAGTGAGAAAGGTGGAACACATCGGGACGCACACAAATTCATGGTCCGCACGAAGCTCAACGGACACGTGCGCAAGGATTCGTGCACTAACAGAACCACAACCGAAGCTCACGAAGAACCACAATAATTGCGATTCGGAGACACCAATAACACACGTTGCTCATTAGTGAACTAGCGCTTCCGCTTCGCAGGAGTACCAGCGAGCAGAAGTCCAGTACATTTAGGATCCTAGGTCAATGTACTCTTTGCTTCCGTCAATCTATCAATCAATTTTTTTTTCCAATCTGCCTCACTCGCTTGTCATCTCTCGCTCTCACTCGGCCGTCCTCTCTCCGTCGCATCGTTCAGTTCGATATTGTGTGACTGCACGTTACTCATCCAACACTTGTACCACATTCCCTTCCATCAGTAGATATCCCTCTGGACCATCTCCACCGTTGTTCAAAATCCTTGAAATCCTTCACATGGTATCAGACCGATAGGTTCCAAGTCCTAGCAACCTGTCAACATGACGTCAGTAGTCATCTTCGCAGCGGTGAATATCTTCGCCACCGTTCATCTCTTCCACTTGTGTGCACATGCCTAGACGAGGAGAATGCGACATCTGAACCTGCAACTACACCAACATTACTGAATGTAGCTCAAGTATCTGTTAAAGATGGTGAACCACCACCTGTTACCCTTCTTGTATCTTTTGAATCACTGTACATTGAGCAAGTCCTTTATTCCGGATGTGCCATCCATGCTCTCTTGGATGCTGACATCACCACGCCGCTGACAACACCAATCACTATTACCGGTGCAACAAAGGGCATGACCTCCCTGTGTTGCTACTCAGCCACAACTCGCATCTCTAGCAACTCCAAGTGGATAGATCCGTGGCTATCACACCCTAGACCTCAGGCATAATCTACTCTCCGTCCATCAACTCCAGAAAGAAGGAGTGAACATCTTCTTCCCAGCCTACAGATCTGAAACCCGACTAACAACTGCCGACAATAAGCCGCTAGCCACTTTCACTATTCGCAACAACCTCTACCGGCTGCAAATTCCACACACAACTGCTATCTTTGCCATTGAAGCAGCTGTGCCAACCTCAAATTGCGACTGCCACAGCCTCTCCCATCCCCTTCTCCTGCACCATCACCGCTCGGGCCATCCCAACTTCAATGCTCTTCTTTGTCTCCAGCCCAAGAACATGGTGAAAGGACTCCCATCCCTTTCTCCACTAACTCGACTCGCTGGACCGCCTTGTACCGCATGCAGTATTGGAAAAATCAAAGCGTCCCCTTATCCTCCGTGAGCTGCTCGTACAGCTCAATCTCTTGACATTCTCCACATAGACCTTGTGCGCCCCATTCGTCCCACATCCCTACAAGGACATGAGTTCTTCCTCACCATTGTGGATGATCAATCTCGCTCTGGAGCAATAATCCCTCTCAAGTCCCAAGCTAACGTCAAACCCGCCTTCAGAAAATGGTCCAAGTATCAAAGGAGCTGCCTCAACCGGTCCATTGGAAAGATCTTGACTGCCAGGGGTGGTGAATTCTTCTCATTTGAACTCCACGAGTTCCTCTTCGAACAAGGCATTGGGCACAAAATGAGGGTATCTGAAGTGTCTGAGCAGAACAGAGTAGCAGAAAGGCACAACAGTGTCCTCGTTGTGCTCACTCATACCATCCTCGTGCATGCTAGAACACCAGAGACATACCACGGCAGGATATTCGTTGGTCTGACCAACGAGTATCCTGCCAAGTAATCCTCTCATAAGTGGTCATATCATGCACACGTCCGGCTAGCGCACAAGAAGCCGTTGGCTGTTTTCTTGTTCTGTTCTGTTGCATATATGGAGGATGTTCATTCCATTCTCGTTTAACCCAGAACAGTTTCTTTCATCCTGTTCTCCTTTGGTTCCACAGCTTCGCCGCCATGTCTACGCTCTGCTCGCTAACCACTCATCCTTTCTCATTAATCAATCTGAGCCCTCACTCCTGCTTCTCCTCACTCCACCGTTCTCCCTCCTTTGCTCAGCTCTACATGGCTATAACCCCTCACTTGCACTTCCGGGATTTTTTTAACAAGCTCTACAACTACTTCAATACTCTACCTTGACTCTTCTAGCTGTCTTCTCGCTTAACTTCCAGCACCAATTAACATTTTTGCTCCTGATTGCTTTCTTGCATCGCAGTGCTTCTACCTGTATCTGTTATCCCCAACTCGACTCACTTCATTCTTCTGATAGGGTATCAGAGTGTCAGGCAACATCACCTGGTGACCACTTCAGAGCATCAGACAACATCACCTGGTGACCACTGATCATGTCGTTACTTCACCGCCATCATCCACGACTCCGTCATCAGTCTCTCCTCTACCACTATCTGCCGCCACTACTCCCACCTCCATCACTCTGACCTGCCTTCCCGCCGCCGCAACTGTAACATTGACGAGACTCATGATCCTCCCTGCATCCAGTCCTCCACGCGAGTTCAATCATGTACCCTGGTCTTCCATGCCCCTTCTTGTCTGCACCTTCTCCATCGCCTTCGCCACTGACGTAAGCAGCATTATCTCGCCGCTCCTCCAATCTTCAGTGGCTCTCTGCACTGAGATAGAGCCCTGCATCTGAGCTCACGCCCGTGGAGACATCCAGTGCCGCTCCACTGCTGATAGCTGAAAGCAGCGCTCGAGCCGCCTTCTGCCGCCATCTTCGTTGAAGCTTCCTACTGCTTCCACTCTCTCGCCTTTGTCAAACCATGTTGCTCTACTAATCCCTTTTCAACAGTTCTCACAAGATTATGTTCCTGCTCTCCTTTTTGCTACTTCCGACGACCTCTATGACCGCGTGGCATGGTCATATCTTCGCCGCCGCCTCCACCTCCCACAGCACCTTCTCCAATCTGCCCTCCTCTAGTCGTCACAACTGTCCTATTATGCTCCACGAGCCTCATCACTGTCATCATTATTTTCTAGAATCTTCTCCGTCCTGGTTTTGCATCCTCCTCTCAAGCCGCACTCTTGAGTTGCCCTCTCGTAATACCTCTTCTTATCCTCAGCAGCAGCAAAGCTCCATTCGTCGTCAGGAAATCGGACACCACCAGTCTTCCTACCCGTCGGTCTCGGGCCAACTAGGGAACAAGCCGTCACTCTCATGACAACCACAGAAATCCCTGTTTTTCTCGGACCACTTCCACTGTAGCAGACTCCCTTTCACTGTCAGGATATCACACACCACCAGTTTCCCTACCCGTCGGTCTCGGACCAACTGGGGCCACAAGCCGTCACTCTCCTGACATCAGAGGATCTTCCTGCCACCTCAGCCCTTCTCCACACCTCTTTCTCCCTCATCATCTACTCCTCCTCGATTTGTCACTTTCCTGTTCATGCGCCACATCTCTAACATTCTTCTCCTTCTTCATCCACCGTGTATATGTCTCATCGACTTGAGCATCCCCTTCGTCTTCCTCCCTTGCTTCATCACCATCCTCAGCATCCTCATCGTCCTCGTCATCTTCCTCCTTCAGCATTCAGCAGCACAAGTGGTTCCACCCTTACGCCCAATTCATCCGCAATCAACTGCAAATCTACCGTCATTTCCATTCTCCTCTTGGCATAAGGATCCGCCCGGTCGAGCCGCCATTCTCGTGGTGACCTGCACCCACGCTGATCCTCCTCCGTAGCGCACGCGACTTACCACTGCACCCAGATTTCATCATTAGTTTTCGCTCTCATCGGTAGTTCCAGTATCTGTGGCTAGCACAAGGACCTGCAGGTGCCAACTGCCACTCTCGCAGTGGCCTGCAGCCACACCTGGAGCAGATTTCTTGCGACGTGTCGGCTTTTGCCTTCCCCTTGCTGTATCTCTATCCCTTTATATCTTGCAGTGCACGTGGTTTCGCCCCCGCGCCCAGACCATCCTCATTCAGCCGCTCCTCCATAATAACTGTTGCTCGCTCGGCACAAGGATCCGCCCGGTCGACCCGTCAATCTAGTGGCGACCTGTGCCCACACCGAACCCCTCTGCAGCGCACGTGGCCTCTCCTTGCGCTCACATTATCACTCATCTGTATTCATCATTGCCTTCCCTCCTGCACCACTGCAATCTAACTCCATCATCAGTCATTCTCCTCCAACAATCATCAGACAAGTCTCTCGAAACCCTCCTCCTTCAACCACTAATCAATGACACACTGGTTTCAAGAGGCTCTCTCCAGTGTAGCCCCTCTTCTCTCTCCCTCACTCATCCTCCACCGCAATGAACAAGGACAATATAACTACACTCGATGGGACGTTCTCTGGGATGATGTGCTTCTTGGCCTCGTCAACAACCACAGCAATGTTGATATCATACTGTTTTGCCCCTTCGCTAAACAAACTTAAGCACACTTCCTCACCTCTGCCTCCTTCGAAATCTATTGGAATGATTAGTTTCAGATAGAGGAACAAATCCTCGGTCGTTATAACCTCACCACTGACATCACCTTTCATGACATCCTCCGAGCTCACACTCCTGGTGAGGGACCTTTGGACAAGGTGTTTTGGACCATCAAGCAGCGATGCACTCACGGACAACACCTCTACCACCTCTACACTAACCGGCCTCAGGCTCTCACCCTTACTCAAATTCCTCCCCTACAGCGACCTGCTCTTACCTCACTTCCTCTTCCACCAACCATCCTGGCCCCTTCACGACCAGGGCCCCACCCTTGATCAACTCATGGTGGTCATTTTCATGGGGGGTGTCAGAAGATGACCACGACATAACCAGAATCATCCTCATCCCTTTGATGATTCGAGTGCTCTTAACAAAGGTTCAGCTCTGGCATGAACCACCTTGGCCTCAACTGTCACTAGCCGTTGACGGTCACTAATCCGACCAACGATTATCCTTTCGAGTAATGCTCTAATAAGTGGTCATACCTCACGCGCGTCCCGCTAGCACACAAGAAGCCGCTGGCTATTGTGTTGTCCTGCTCTGTTGTACATATGAAGGATGTTCATTCCCTCCTAGTTTGACCCAAAACAGTTTCTTTCATCCTGTTCGCCTTTAGTTCTGCAACTTCACCGCCGTGTCTCTGCTCTGCTCGCTAACCACTCATCATGTTCTCTTTATCCAATCTGAGCCCTTACTCCTACTTCTCTTCGCTCCACCGCTCCACCAGCTCATCGAATTCTTTTGCTCAGTTTCACCTAGCCATCAACCTCTCACTTTTGCTTTCAGGATTGTTTCAGGAAACTCTACACCTACTTCAGCACTCTAACCCTCGCTCCTGCATCTGTCTTCTCACTTTCCAGTTAACTTTCAAGACCAGTTCACTGTTCTGCTCTTTTGTCATTACTCTCCTAAAAGCTTCCTTGCATCGCATTAACTCTACCTGCTTCTGCTATTCCCAAATTCACCCACTTCATTTTTCTAACATACATACATACATACATACATACATACATACATACATACATACATACATACATACATACACACACACACACACACACACACACACATACATACATACATACATACATACCTACCTACCTACCTACCTACCTACCTACCTACCTACCTACCTACCTACCTACCTACCTACCTACCTACCTACCTACCTACCTACCTACCTACCTACCTACCTACCTACCTACCTACCTACCTACCTACCTACCTACCTACCTACCTACCTACCTACCTACCTACCTACCTACCTACCTACCTACCTACCTACCTACCTACCTACCTACCTACCTACCTACCTACCTACCTACCTACCTACCTACCTACCTACCTACCTACCTACCTACCTACCTACCTACCTACCTACCTACCTACCTACCTACCTACCTACCTACCTACCTACCTACCTACCTACCTACCTACCTACCTACCTACCTACCTACCTACCTACCTACCTACCTACCTACCTACCTACCTACCTACCTACCTACCTACCTACCTACCTACCTACCTACCTACCTACCTACCTACCTACCTACCTACCTACCTACCTACCTACCTACCTACCTACCTACCTACCTACCTACCTACCTACCTACCTACCTACCTACCTACCTACCTACCTACCTACCTACCTACCTACCTACATACATACATACATACATACATACATACATACATACATACATACATACATACATACATACATACATACATACATACATACATACATGTACGTACGTACGTACGGTCGTACGTACGCACATACATACATACATATATACATACACACATACACACATACACACACACACATACATACACACATACATGCATACATACATATATGCATACATACATGTATGCATACATACATGCATACATACATGCATGCATCCATACATGCACAGATACAAACAAACAAACAAACAAACATACATACATACATACATACATACATACATACATACATACATACATACATACATACATACATACATACATACATACATACATACATTTATACATACATACATACATACATACATACATACATACATACATACATACAAACATACATACATATATATAAACATACATACATACATACATACATAC